>WBZZ01002313.1:257500-267500 GCA_019918135.1 Paulinella micropora | reverse complement strand
GCTTGCTTTGCGTGCTTTGCTTGCTTGCTTGCTTGCTTGCTTGCGTGCGTCCTTTCTTGCTTGCTTGCTTGCCTGTGTGTTTGCTTGATTGCTTGCAGCTTGCTTGCCTGCTTGCCTGGCTGCGTGCTTGCGTGCTTGCGCTTGCTTGCTTGCTTGCTTGCTTGCAGCTTGCTTGCGTGCTTGTGTGCTCACTTGCTTGTTTGCTTGCTTGCTTGCTTGCCTGCTTGCCTGGCTGCTTGCTTGCTTGCTTGTTTGCTTGCTTGCTTTCCTGCTTGCTTTCCTTGCTTGCTTGCTTGCAGCTTGCTTGCGTGCTTGTGTGCTTACTTGCTTGTGTGTTTGCTTGCTTGCTTGCCTGCTTGCCTGGCTGCGTGCTTGCGCTTGCTTGCTTGTTTGCTTGCTTGCTTGCTTGCTTGCGTGCGTGCTTGCTTGCGTGCTTGCTTGCGTGCCACAGTAAAGCATTTTATAATTCCGGGGATAATTATCCTGATAGTTATCCCCGGAATTGGAATTACCCTAAATAGTGATTATAGGTCCGATCGGCTGCGGCTTTCTTCGTAAGCCTTAAGAAGCCTAGCGCAAATAATTGAAACCCTATCGAATAATAATAATGAAAATTAAAATAATATTTTCGAGTAAACTCCTTTTGGGCAGTTTCACAGTACAATTATCCCTTCAATTATCCCCGGAGTTATCCCCAGAGTTAGAAGCGTTCATATGTTGGCGCATGTGACGTAACGTAGCGTAACGTAACGTAACGTAAGTTACGTAACGTAGCCTACGTAACGTAACGTTGTTACAGTAACTCGATATTTAATAACTGATAACTGACACATGATCCGAGGCTAACGATATGAAAACTGAGGAATACTTAACGAAGGGACTCCGTAATCCACATCAGTCACAGTGTTGAAACTAATAATCTTAGTTAATAGTTAAGGGCCGGCCGTATCAGAGTAACGGTGTCGGTAGACTCTCAGCCTTTACTTATGATCCGGCCAGTCAAGTTACGTGGCGCGTTCTGTTGGCGCCTTTCTTATTAAAGACTGTAGTACTGCTGATAGCTGAGAGTGTTGTAGTGTAGGCATCACCCGGATAGCCGGTAAAAAGTACCTTTTCCTGGTGAAAGGTGCACCAGCCTGTTTTTCAGTATTATTTGTCCGGATTGGACCTGATGCCATTTTATTCCTGGTCTGTTGCAGTTTTCCTTTTTCTGCTTCACTAAGCTAATATAACGAGACATCATTCTCATTCTAGGCATCACCCCCCGGATAGCCGGTAACAAGTACCTTTTCCTGGTGACAGGTGCACCAGCTTGTTTTTCAGTATTATTTGTCCGGATTGGACCTGATGCCATTTTATTCCTGGTCTGTTGCAGTTTTCCTTTTTGGTTTCACTGAGCTAATATAACGAGACATCATTCTCATCTTTTGAGGACTATGTTTGGTTGTATTACCGACTTTTTACGAGCTATCGTTGGGGGCATTACATTTGGAGTCCACATCACTAGGGTGATTTCTTTCTGCTTTGCCACACAGGCAACAGAGTGAATTTTCACTGACCTGTCTCACACGGGGACGTCAGACGAAAACAAAAACTCCAACACAGCTCCCTCATAACTCTTTCACAAATCAAATAATTTGATTTGTCTCAAGCAGCGGGTGTCTCGTACCTTCTAGCCCAATCCATATCTGTGTGCTCACAAGGAGACATCAGATACAAACTCTCTGTCGTTCTTGCTGTTCTCACACAGAGACCAAGAAGAAGAAGGTGGACAGAAGAGTGAAGGAACACACACAAAACACAAACAAGCATAGGGACAGGAGCACAACACTCTACCCTTCTAGTTTCAAGTTGTGCATTTATCTGCATTATCTCACACATACGTCAGAGTATTTTTGCAACTCTCTGATCGTTTTCTAACGGTAGGTCTGAGAACCTATCCGACCGACTGTCGACTTCTCAAGGAGAGCTTTTCTAGCTTCTCTATTACTATATCTGTGTGTAGGTCCAAGTGCCTCATACTAGATACAATATAGAAAAGAAGGAGGAGAAAGTAATCTGAGTAAGGAGAACAAGAAATCGGAGAAAGTCTCAAAGACTATTTTTCTCAAACAAAAACAAACATACAAACAGTGTTTCATAGAGGACAGGGAATCTCACTCTACCCTCTCTATTAGTTTCTCTCTTCACTAGTCAATCGACTGAAGGAGGAACAGAACACAAACGAACAAAAACCAAACATAGGAGCTGACACTGTCCTCCTGTTAATTACTACTACGACATCATGTCGACAGAGACCGCCGAAGTGAGTGAATTCTCGGAGGCAGAACAAAGAAGAGAAGAAGAAGAAGCAGGAGGAGGAGGAGGAAGAGGACTGAATGAAGGAGGAGGAGGAGGAGATGAAGGAGTAGGAGGAGTAGAAGAGAGCTGGGATGATGAAGGAAGATATGGAGGAGACGAAGATGAAGGAGGATTTGAACAAGAAGAGACGGGAGGAGGAGGAGCATATGGTAATCCCTTACCACCTGCCTACACGGGAGGAGGAGGACGAAAAATGATCGACTTGATTCATAGTGATGGAGAGGAGATCGCAGTGGAGGAACAACAGTGGGTGCAAGACCACTATGACCTCACTAAAGAAGAGTTTGATAACAAGATGGGGGGAGAGAAGGATACCTATGTGTGGATCCCTCAGGATCAAAGAAGAGAGAAAAGTCGTGCTAAAAAGGATTTCTATATCCTATTATCAAACACAGCACAGCTCCTCGGCAAACTGGTCTCTGATCCAGAAAAGAGAAAGAAGATACAGCATATCAAGTTTGGGGACACACACACCCACCTTGAATTACTCGATGCTATCTTTGGGGTGTACACTCAAACCCTGATTTGGGAACGTTCAGACGGCCCACGATGTGAGGGTTACCTCCAGTACACAAACCCAAGAGCAACGGCCAGATTCCTCGCGACTGGTCAGGAGGCAGTCGATGTAACAAAAATGAAGACCAATCTGGGTTCGAAAAACTCGAGTGGCATATTTGATTTTTTACGATGGAAATGAAGGCCTTGGAGGAGGGGAAGACAGAGATTGAAAAAAGCATTAAGGCAGCAGGAGAAACTCATCCTGTGATTGATGAGTTAGAGAAGACCGACAGAGTTCTGACCAAGATCAGACTGTTGATGGGTGCGTTACTGCATAAGGAGGCATGGAAGAGATGGATTCCTACCAAGGATCACTCTGTCCTTAAATCACTTAGTAACGCACCACCGGTCGCCAATAAAGCAGGTGTTCACCAATATGTGGAGAAATATAATTTTCTCAGATCTGCTTCTGAATTGGTGGCCTTTATCACTCATGCTCAAAAGCTGGTGATATCTGAGAAGAAGAAGGCGAAAGAGAACGAGGAGTTCGAGAAGACGACTGGAGAGAATGAAAGCAAAAGTGAGTGGTGCAAAGGCACACCCTCCGACATATTTGACCCCACCAGCTCCTGCCCCACCAGCCCCTGCACCCCCGGGCTCAACTACGGTGGTGGTCACAAACACGGAGAAGAAGGACAGACAGAACATCATAAATGCCTTCAAGGGGAAGAAAGGAGGAGTGGCAAGTCTCATGCTATATGCCAAGACGAGCTCAGAAAAAGACTCTGATGCTTCGCTTTTGAGCAAGCTCAAAGAGATCAATGCCTGCATGAAGGCTTTTCCTTGCGACGAAACGCAGGAATACGAGGCCCTTGTTACTGTTTTTGACCAATCTCTAGTCTCGGAGGGATTTGATCTGACACAGTACAAGTTTTTGAGAAAGAAGGAGGAGTTTAAGAGAAACAATGCAACAGGCCTAGACGCTCAGTGTGAACTGGCGGTGGCCACACTCATTTCATATTTTCAATTTCATTGATACCAGCATCTCTGCACTGGTACTCTCATAGGATTTGAAATCTTTGAGACAGTGGCGATTGTGGTGGTGATCTTTCACTAGGTCTGAAAATATGACATATTTTTAACAAAGAATGATTGGGTCATTTCTCAGCATTGCATAATTGATATTTCACCTTCCAAAGGGGGTAAATGAAGCCGTACGTTGGCAGGTCCAAGACCAAAACCACGTGGCAAATATGACATATTTTTCTTAAGTGTCGTTTGATCATGTTTGGTTAGACTGTGTTTGTAAAACTTAATTTCTTTGTAGGTAATCAACACAACTTACTACAGGTTGGTTCCTTGCAAATGACACAACACTAAAAAATATGTCATAAAATGTATTACAATTCAACAAAGGTGCTAGTGAAATCAGGGAAGCATCTGATCACATCAACTTGCGAGAAAATGTTACTAGTAGGAGAGATGTTGATCAAACAGAAAAACAAATATGTTAAACAAATGAAAAAATTAACCTGATTGAGACATAGCAGCCTGCGATGAATTTTGTGAAATGTTGTCACACCAACGTCTGAATGTTTGGCAAACTTTGTTACAATTTTTTCTGCTTGCACATTAATTCATTTAGGATGCATCAACTAGGAATCACTTGACACACAAATTTGAACCAGAAGCTTCATCACGAAGCTGTTGCTCTAAAGCTTCAAGGAATTTTTGTTCTACATTGTGTGAAAATTAGGTAATGAATCTCACATCGTGTTGTAATTCTGTTCAAATGTAGATTTTTGTTTCTCACTAAAATGTTTTCAAGGCATCAAATTGATTTTTGCACCCTCAAGTATGTGTGTTCTCAACAGACAGGTACTATCGATTAGAAAATTGAAATTTCGAAAAAAAAAAACAAGTGAAAAAAACTGAATCTGAAGTTTGTGAAAAACAAAAATATGTAATATTGTGAGAATGACTCAGTTTTAACAACGTTACATGAAAAAATCTGTAAAATCAAGTTCAAATGATTTTTCAGAAAATTAAAATATGTCATATTCCATGACATGATTGCTTTTGAGTCGACAATCAGTTTAATCAAAGCGCAAAAAGTCACTGTAGTTTAAGCTAACTTTTTTTTTATGACTGAACAAACTAGGTAAATTTTCCATTTTTGATTGCAAAAAAAAAAATGCTGGCACCGTTTTAATCCTACTAAACCTTAAAAAACAAGTAAATTTTCCAGCATGCTGATTATTTTTTTGAATCATAATTGAACAAATCTGGTCATGTGAGCGCTTTTGGATTGGTTCTTTGTTTGTGAGAACGTCCCAAATCTGTTTTGGGACGTTGTAAAACTAATGAACTAAATTTTTTTCCAAGGCTTCTCAGCTTTTAGTTAGATCAAGAACTTAAGTTAATGTCTGAAAATGAAATTTGAAGGTCCATGATGAGTTTGACTAGTTTAAAAACATTAAAAATGAAGAAAATGTTGACCTAGAGATGCATGATCTTGTCATGAATTACATTTTGTTTGATTTTTTGGTGTGTGATTCAGTTTAAATATGTCTTTCTCTTGGTTTTTTCAAGTCATCTGTGGTTGAGTCTGAAATGTTAGCATGTGATATGTAATTTCAATTGTAAAAACGTTACTATGTTTTTAATTTTTCATGTTAATTGTTGCAGCTGAATGGTCATGAATGCTTGATCGTGAAAATTATCATGAAGAAGACAAGCAAACTAAAAAAAACAAATCAAATATGGCATATTTCTTCTTTTTTTTAAACAGCATCAATGTTCGGTTGAGTCTTGCAGACAAGAAAAATATGACATATTTTCATTTCATGCAACTGACACAGAAATTTGAGTCTGGGAATTCGAATCTTACATTCGAATTCTTTTTTCCATCACATGCTTCGTCTGTGTCTTGTAGTTTATGAAGAAAACATTGCTTCTTAGATTTAAAGACACATCATTTAATTTTGTTCATCTCAAAAGCAGAAAGATGTTTAAAAAAAACAGAAAGATGAATCTAAAGAAGAATGGAAGCTGGAAGCGACCCTAGAAAAGTAACGTTTTGTAGGAAGAAGAAAAATGAAGACAACGTCAGTCCCTGCAAAGCGTGCATCGTTCAGTGATGCATGAAATGAGAACAGTGCACGACGTGTCAGAATTGAAACTGCCTTCTCACAAAGGGTCGTGTGCCAGCAGCTCATTCAATGATGGAATTACACTGACCTTGCGTTTTGATTTTTAGTGTTCACTAACTAGGATGACTACGTTAAACAGGATGACGGCTTGTTCGCGGAGGGTTCCTTCTGCTTGGAAGAGTGCCACGACGAATGGCATGTAGTTGTAAACCAAGCGGCCCCCGCTCTTCCCGCTGCTACCCAGTAATGCATTTGGATTCTTGCACTGTTTTCGAAATATGTCATATTTTTCGAAAGTACTTTTTTCATTAAATTTATCCTTTTGTTTCATTGTTTGAATTTTGCCTGAACTTTTTCGTGCCTCCGGACCGGTTCAAGACTTTCCTCCTCGTTTCCACCGGTACTTGTAGTGTGTTTGAAGACATCCGTTCCGGAAAATATGTCATAGAAATAATCACCTGCTCGAGCCAAAATTGCAAGGCTGCACTGTTTTTCGATGGCTGAAACTGCTTTCATGAGGTTTTTTTCATGTTTACCCCGGTTAAAACAGAAAATTTTAATACATTACAGATATTTTTTTCCCCTGAATTGCCTTACGTTGGCAGGTCCAAGCCAACGTACTGCTTCATTTGCCCCCCCCCGGAGGATAAAATATTGATTTTGTAATTAATAAAAACAGGCCCATGTCCACAACACTAAAATATGTCATATTTTACCAGTTTCAACTCGTGCTGGAAAAAAAATCTGACTCCAAACAACGACTGGAAAGAAGAAATGAAGGGACGAAAAGAATGACAGGATTGTTTGTGCAGGAACTCGTGAGTCAAGATTGAAGAATGGTAGCTTCAAACCAGTCAAGTTGTAAAAGCCAACCTGTAAGGTGCAGCGCCAGTGGAAAGCGAACCCTTCCCATGAGACAAACTCAAAAATCCGAAGCATGAATTTCCATGAAACAAAAATATGTCGTATTTTTGAAGTTTAAAGTTTAAATGGTTACAAAAACTCGTAGCGACTACCGATTGGCAACAATGAATGAAGCTACAGAATGCACAAAAGCCATAAATCTGAACCGAAGACCGGAACAACCATCATCAAAGCTGTCAATGTAAACTAAAAACAACGTGCACTACATTGTGTTCTGCTGGGAGGAAGAAGAAGCAATGTCCTCAGAGAACCGAAGCTGCCATGTGGACGCCCGGGCGCCACGTGCAGCTCTGTGCTCAGGAGGCATCAAAGACTGCTGCACTGACGCGGAGGCGACAGTAGATGCTGATTCTGAAAATTGGGACACATCACTGTCAGAACTGTCGGAAGTGTCTTCAGCTTCACTCTGCGCCATGCAGTTATTGTCCTCGCCGTCAGAAGCAGGTGCCTCACCTCGGCGGTGTCTTCGGCAAGGGCGAGGCAAAATGTGGTTCTGGAATGGATGTGCCTTGCCATCCTGCGGTCCATCCCCAGATGATATGGAGGACGATGCACTGCTGAGACTAATTACACCTGACTCCGCACGGGCCAAATTCACGCTTTCGTCTGGATCGTCAACGATTCCGTGTTCAATGGCGGCACGAACAGTCACCAGCCAGTCCGAAACAGTGAGTCGACGACACCGATCTACGTTTTGGGCAAACTTCGGCAACACATCATTCATGACCTCGACCTTTAGATCGAATGCAAAAAGTCTTTGTTTAATGTCTTCTTTCGAATCCTAATCAAGGGCTGCCCCGGCTCGGTACATTCTCGCACGGTCATGAACAATGTCCTCGATCAGATCCGACAGGAAGTTTTAAGTAATCTTGACTTCCTCACCGCGAGGGTCGATCTTTTGGCCTTGGGACTCAGAAGGAGGCGCAACATTGCCTCGACTGTGAGTTACCAGCAACAGGGTCTGCTCGACGTGCTTGACGTCGGATCGCATGAGGCCCGTTTGTGAGAGAGTGCCTGGCTACGGTGCTCAGGTTTGCTTCGCAACGCTCTTCAGAAAAGATCCGAGGGTCGTGGCAAAAAGCACTCCACGCCGGATGCTGGTGACGCCTCCAGTAGTTGAGGGTGAGAAGGTGCAGGCACAAAACGTGAGAGTACTCGTGGCACAAAACGTGAGAGTACTCGTTAGCTCTGAAGTGGAGAAGGACATGGAGGGCGCGATGCAAGTAAGCAAAAATCTGATCAGGCATGTTCTCCCTGATCACGCAGCCAAGATTTTGGGCCTGAAACACAAAGAAGAAAAATATGACATATTTTCAAACCTCACAAACATGGCTGGCTGACCACTGGCATGAACCACTCAAACAAAACCAGCAAACCTCCGAGGTTGGCCCTCTGCGCAGGGGCGAGCTCTTGATTGAACTGGAAATTGTCGAGAAGGTCGGCTTGAACATAGGGGTAAGCAAGACGAACGTAGGCCATGATCGCCGAAATCGACTTGAGTCTAGGTTTGATTCTGAACTTTTGTTAGACCTATTAATACAATATACTATTTAGGTTAGATAGTACGAGCCGGCATATGTAATGCGTGTCGTTAGAGCCATTACGTGTGTCCGGCCTAATACGTTCCCGCCCTTTGTCTTGGCGCGTTCTTCTAATAAAGTTTATACTGCAGACGATAGCATTAACTGCTTAGCTTTGAATCCGGTTTATTAAGGTAGTCTAACAGGTTATGAAGCCTTGAAGCGTGATAATAAAGCCTGATAAACTTTATTCACATATTCATTTTTCAGCGTTTTTCGTGGTGTGTGGAAGGCTACCACAGAATAAACGAACTGCTGACGTCACCAAATCAGGTGAACTGTTGGAACGTGCGAACAAGGCTGCCAACAAACACCTGGGTGGAACGTGCGGAAGGCTGCCACCTAATGTTAATCGAACTGTTCGTTACAAATAAACACTTACTATTAATGTAGCTTCACTAGAAATAATGAGAGCATATCTGGTAGTCGAGGTTATCTCCTACCTTCCGTCCTTTGAAACGCTAACATGACATCTTATAACTCTGACCTAGTCAAAATGAGGCTGGAAACGCCTAAGTACGATCATGGGAAATAATGGGAGCTGTGGGAATACACCTTTATATCTATAATAGGTGTCACGCACCCAGAAATCCTATCATTGATACCGGGTTTCCAGACTCATATTAGCTAAACCCCTATCTGCCTATACACACTCCTCACACCTCCCTCAGCTCCTTTCCTACGCTCCTCCACCACCCTTCCTTCTTCTTTCTCTCACTAGGGGAGTGTCTTTTCTCAACCTGCTTGATCTAAGTGGAATATAGAAAAAATAAGACTGGGACCCCACTTTTGTCGGTTAAGATCAGAAAGATACTATTTATTGTAAGCCGGGGTCTATATCCACTCAATCATGAGTCCAAGCACTCCGAGGCTGAGACTGAATAACCTAATCTTCCTCCTCTACAAAAAGAGAGGAAACCAGTATGGTGGGAAAATGTAAGAGACTATCAGAGCCAAGCAACAAAAAGGAAACAGAGAGCAATTTCCTATCATTTTCCGCCGCCTAAGGCGACGATAATCACTATTATCCAGTGGACGGCGTAGTAACTTGAAAAGGTTACCGCCGGGTTACTTGAGTCTTAATATTATCGTTTTCAACCGGCCCAAAGTATATGTAGAAACGGGTATAACTATATCTTGACTAGACATAGCTCATCTATACATCACTGTGTATCTCATACCCTGTTGTACGGATTTTGGCCCGTGAAAAGCTAAACCGCAAAAAGACTTTGATTAAATAGCGTAAAATTCTGCCTTTGGGAAGCTCCCCATTATGGAACCTTTACCGATCCCTTTCAGGATCAACCAGGGCTACCTAGCAAGAGTCTTCACGCAATATGGAAACGCACTTTAATAACTCGTACAAAAAGAAGAAATGATCCGCGGCGACAAAGACAGCCACGTCACAAAACTGACTAACCTAGATGCTGGTCTGATGCGTACTGACTCTGACTAAGTTACGTAATTATAATTATGACTGGTAAG
>WBZZ01002313.1:187500-252500 GCA_019918135.1 Paulinella micropora | reverse complement strand
ATCAAAAATTCTGTGAGACATTTTTTCTCAAACTTTGCGTCTTTTTACAAAGGGAAAGCGAAGGGGCAAAGCAAAGGTGAGTGGAGGAGGGAGGCGGGTGCTGGGGGAGGGGCAAAGCCCTTCCCTTCCCCTCCCCTTTCTCTTTCCTTCACCTCAGGATTGAGAAAAAGGTTTCTTTTAATAAAAAACGTGACTTACTTTATAGTCTTCGACGCCAGGGGGAAGGGGGGGAGGGCTGGGTGCTGTTTTCTGCGGTGTCTTTGTACAAGGTAGTTGGCGTAATAAAGCTTGCCGCAGTCTTCGCAGCCGTAAGGTCTCACGAGCGTATGCTTCCGCCGCGTGTGCATGGTGAGGAGGTATTTATTAAAAAAGCCTTGTCCGCAAAAGTCACAAACCCAAGACTTTGCTGCCGAATGCACGCGCTCGACGTGAATCCGCAGCTGAGCCGGAGCAGGGAAGGTGCGCGGGCAGTGCTGGCAAGTAAAGGGCTTTTGTCCCGTGTGTCTTCGCAGGTGCAGCGCGCGTGCGCTGGCAACCGGAAAGCTCTTGGCGCAACGTGGACAGGGAAAAGGTTTTTCGCCGGTGTGCATGCGTCTTCGGTGGACGGTAAGGTCGTGGGATCGCGCGAAGGCTGGGCCGCAGTCTCCACAGACATGTTTCTTTCGTTGTGTGGCAGCGGTGGTGGTGGTGGTGGTGGTGGTGGGAGGCGGGGGGCCAGCTGTAGCCTCTGTCCAGGCTGGAATTAGTAGCGGAGAGAGCTCCGTCAGGGGCTCGAGATCCGTCAGGGGCGCAAGCTCTGTCAGGGGCTCGAGCTCGATCTGGAGCCAGTATTCGGGTGTGAGTGACGTCTCCATCCTGCCGACACTTGTTTCCTTTTCAGTCCGTTCTCGGCGGGCTAAAAGAGAGAGGGGGGGGCACTCCCCCCCCCCCCCCCCACCCCTAGCACCTCTCTCTAGCCGGAGGAACAGATGACGACATATAAGTATCACGAATCCCCATAGTTGCTTGAAGATTATTAATATACAATTCGGCACATCCTCGTTGAACGGCGGCAAGAGTATCTGTGCTTCCTCCTAGTTCCATCTTTTGTTGTGGAGCATACCAATCACCAATACGGCATTGATATTGTTTATAATTCATTCTAGCAGTTCCCAAGTTGTCAATACTAGCATTATCAGAGAGCACATTTTGAGTTACGATATACAAGCACTGAGCACGAGCAACGGCCTTATTCACTTGAAGATTAAAATCATCAGACGTCCCTGGATTTGCTTTTTGATTGTAATATGTTTCATAAGTGTATGGAAGCCCATCCTTGTTTCCCATCTGTTCCAAAATGTTTCTCTGGACAGCGGGAGCAAGAGAGAATGTTTCCAGCATTACAACTGGATTTGATACAGTGTAAGTCAAAGCAGAACCATTAAAACCAGTAGGAACTGCTGCACTGGGAGATCCAATAATGGTCAATGCTTCCTGTGGCGGAGCAAATGTCAAGCGAAGCCTCATACCACTAATCAAAGAGGGAGGAATGAGAGTTTCTTCATTAAACACTCCCGAAAAGTAATGAAGAGGAATACAAACTTTCAAATAATCACCAGTCGCAACACTACCAGCGGTGGGGATATTAAGTGCAAAATCAACAACTGATTTGTCTGTAACTCCAGACATAACATCAACATTTTCTCTTTGTCCCGCCATCTGTGCCTGCCGACGATAATCAAACGGATAATGCCACGGGAGAATATTTCGCACCATCTTGTTCAAATCTTCAATTCGTTCAAGTTCGCTACCATCCTTACTTTCCAACAAAAATCTTTCAAAAATAGCAGTTGCGGGGGTGTTCTGGAAACCAATGGCACAAGCAACCGCCTTATTATCTCCATCAACTGACACCAACCCGTCGGCCTTAATATCAAATGTTAAATAGCAATTCTTTCCATAAACAAAATCAGTGCTTGCCTGTAGTGTTAAAATCATTTCAGTCCCAGACGAACTAGTGTAAGTCTGCTGATCGGCGAAGTTCTTCTTAAAGATACTTCCCTGCTCAGTGAGTGCTAGATTTGCTGGCAACTCATATCTGAGGTTGTTGAGGGTCATCAACTCCTCAGTATTTTTAGAATCCTTTCCTTCCATTTTTTTGTGTGCTTGTAGAATAGCAAAATTCGCAATGTTCCTATAATAAAAAAATAATAATAGAAATTAAAAATAAATAATTATTCACTTGAAACGGATTGTTTAATAATATCAACTGAATTTTGTATATTGTCAAGTCTCGCATCTTGTGGTGAAGTCAATTGAAACTCTCTTGCCTCAGCTTTCTGAACCGCTTTCTTCAAATAAGCCAAACTGCTAACAGCAGTGTCCAAATCAACAACATCCCCATTTTCTTTGTTATCAGAAATGTCTGTTAATGTGTTTTGAATGGTGCTATTCTCATGTGAGACAAGATCGCCAAATTCGGTTAATGGTTGATTAACTAACGGGGCACCATGACTACTCCACAATTCAAACTGATTCAATTGAAATCCATCACTCGCGGGTCTATTTCCTTCGTTGAGTTTATTCATAAACTCATTAGACAATCTATTGGCGGCATGTGTGTTTTTAATCATTATATAATAATAATTATTTTATCAATTACCATTAATTATTTTTTTCATAATTTGTAAATTCTTGTGTGTAATTCTTTCCTCTTTCATTTTCATTATATCTGCTATGGCTTGATTTACATCAATGTCATTAGTTTCAGTAACTTTTTTGGTTGGTGGCGGAGTTTCCTTAGAAGCATCCTCTATCACTTCTATCTTACTTGCTGGTGTTGTGGTAGTTTGCTTTGGTACGGAAACAGGAGTGTGATTAACAGATTTCGGTAAAGATTGTTCAATCTTAGGTGCTGGAGACATTTCAATAGTTTTCGCATTTGGTTCGGGAGATGAATTATTTGCAGATGCTATATCTGGAGCCTTTCTTTTCAATGCTTCATCTGGCACTTGGTCTGGTTGCCCGCTGGCAATAGGTTGCTCATTTTTCTTACTTACTTTGCTTACTTTTGGTTTTAGTTGACTTTTAATGTTACCGCTCTTAATATCCTCTTCTATCTTTTTTACTGCTAAGTATTCGGGCGATCCCTTACGAATTGTCATAAATTTTCCTTGTGCATTTTGTTTATGCCAAAGTGCGACTGCTTGATTGTATGTTGTCTTGTATAATTTAGTTGATTCTGCCATGTCATATATTATAGTGGAAAAAAAACATTTAATTTAATTTTACAAGTTCGTCATATCTCTATCCTTATTAAGCCGTAATATAGTAGAGAAATTCTTTCTAAACTGGGTTGTTCTATCACTGGCTGTATTGTTAATTGCTAGAAACGAATAAGGCTCTGCTGTAGCATATTTAACCATATTGTAAAATTCTTTTTTAGTGAGAAAAGGGCTCTCATATTCATCGGCCAGTCTGTCAAGTTCGCTTCTCCTTACTCCATTAAAAATAATCATCCAATGACAATTGATTCTTATTCTTCGTGGAAGTTGAGTATAACTCTGAGTTGCTACCCAGACTGACACTTTAGCACGTGTTGAAGCGAAAAACAACTCAGTAAGCACTTCTGATTTAAGAAAGGTTTTACTCTGTGCTATGTCATCTAATAACAATAATATTTTTGGTGCTTTCTTAAACCCTTTAGTTTTGATCAGCTCTTTTTGTTTAGTTAATATTTCTCTCATTAATTCAGGCTTATCCTCTTGATTATGTCTTCTTTTTTTAACTTGAGAGTGTCCTCCAAAATCGGGCACGGACTTAAGCAAAAGACGACTATTCTATCATAAAAACCTTTCAACATGTTCTTTTTGGCGAGTAGATTACAAATCATAACTGATTTTCCTCCACCAGTGCTCGCACATATAACCATAGTCCCCATTGCTGGCAATATTCCCTCTTTTTGAATAGGAAGCAATTCAACACCGTCTCTTTGTGTTTTAATTGGTTGTATTTCCAAATCATTCTTAAATTTGGGCGGTTTTTTGCTATCTAACTCTGTTATTACTGGCCTGTCAATAGTAAATTCCTCGTGTGCTTTTTCTATGTTGGTCTTCTCCAGATTCTGCTTCAAAAGTGTTTTTCGTGGTAATTTGTTTGCTATTAATCCTTTATGTATAGATCTAGGCATGTCTTACTATATTATGGGTTTTGAAAATAGTTTGGATTATATCTATAATTATCATATTCAGCACCAAAGGGTTGGGGTGGTGAAGCATAATTGTAAAAATAAGGAGAGTAAGGACTACCAAAAGCATAATTACTTGGAGGATTCACAAGCGGTTTAAAGTCCTTTCTTTCTGGGCGAGTTTGAACTTGTCGCGGGATTTCAGCAGGGAAGTTTCTGGTCAGTTTTCCTTTCATTTTTGGAAACTCTCTTTTTTCTTTTACTCTAGTCTGAATGACTGCTCTATTGTATTTATTCACCATAAAGTGATTATTTGTGTTGCTATAAAGTGTGTTGTTTAGTGATTCAAAATCATTCTTGGTCTCTAGCACACGGTCTCGTCTTTGTTCATTACCTTTAATGAGTGGGTTTGTTTGTGAAGTACCGATACCTCCATTTTGGTCGCTTGGCATTAGAAAACGAATAAGTGCCAATAGGTCTTCTCTTTCATCAGCAGGAGGTTTCCCCATAATCTTATCAACCAATTGGTCAATGCTTCTCATACTATCAACCATTTGGGTGTTAATTGTTGCATTGTCTGGGTCTTCTTTTAAATCATTCCGTGGTGGTTGAACAGGCTCCTCTACAAATGCTGGTGTTAGTTGAGGTTGAGGTTGTGGCGGTTGTGGTTTTGGTTCAGGTGTTGGCTCAGGCATTGGTTCAGGATTTGGTGCTGGTTCAGGTGCTGGTGTTAGACCTTTAGGTGTCGCCTTTTCAAATTCCGAATCCTTCAATTCTAAATCCTCCAATTGCTTCATTTGTTCTGGTGTCAATTTACCCCTCACTTCTTCATGAATTCTATTATCTAATACATCATCTACCTCTGCTATATCTGACTTACTAGCCCCTTTGTTTAATGCTTGTCTTATGGCCTTTTCCCATCCACTAACAGGTTTGTCATAATCTGACAATGTCAAAGATATTTTCTTTCCAGTTTTATTTTTTAGCATATTAACAAACCCCTTTAAGTGCCTTACTTGGGATGTCTTATCTTGAAGTATATCCAAGTTATTACCAAGTCCGATTGGATCCATAGGTGCTACTACCATTTCTGTTTGATTTGGTGTGGGCTTAACCTCAACAATTATTTCCTTCTCTATATCTGCTAAAGTATTTTTTTTATTCATTGTATTTATTTTTTCTATAAATTTATTAATTGTAGTTTCATTTGCTGGTGCGATAAGAGAATATCCTTTCACACCATCCGCTTTTTCTTGCGACTTTACCATTTGATTAAACGAATTCACTAAGTTTCCATATTGTTTGCTAAATGTAGCAGGATTGATTATTTTATTTACTTTAAAGTTAGTGTCTTTATCAAAACCGCCCACATTATTCATAACCCCAATCATAGAATTTAATGTTTGATCTACATTGTTTATAAAAGCATCGTATTTCGCATCTGGATGTGTTAATTTAATAGTTTTCCAGAATTTCATCGCATCTAAGTATGAAACTCCACTACGAGCCCGCCCCTGTGCTTGTAATGCTATTTTAGATATATCTGCTTTTGAAAGCATTGAATTGTAATTGTCAGAAATAGTTTTAGTGACTTCTTCACTTGCTAATCCATTACTCGTCAAATATTCTGTTATATTAGTAATTCTTTCAAAGTATCGTTGGTCGGCGAAGTTTTGGACATTTTTATCGCCAGTAGCATACAATAGATCATGTTCAAAAGCAATCAAATCCAAAGTGTCTGCTGGTAAAATGTAAGGAAACTTACCACGAGTTCTATCTTCTAATTGGAGACGACTTTCCACTCGTGTAGCTGGACCATTATAATTACTTCCAGTAGTGTGAAATCGTTCTTCTTCCAATTTAATAACAGCATCTGGTTGAGCAGTCCATATGTTATATGTGTGCTTTAGAAATTCCCAAAAAGCAACCACTGCCATAGTTTCAACACTTCCTTTAAATTTATTCCATGTGAACAATGTTGATGCTTGTATGCCTACTCTTCTTAACATATCCATCAACACATAATCACCCATTCTTTGTTGTCTCGTTGCAATTAAACGAGGATTAGAAGGAGGCAACTCTGGTGGTGCTTCATTTCTTGCCAATGCTTCTAATGCCCTTCTGAAAGACTCCGCGCCTGGTCTTCCCATCACCGCGACAGTCATAGCACAAATTTGAGGATGATTAGCAGTAACAGATAATAAGTGATTCCATACCACTCTACTTAAACCATAACGACCGATCATCGTAGCGGTATTCAGTATTTTATTCAATGTGGGACTCATAATTATTTCTTTAATACTTTCAATCAAAGCATCTACAAATCTTGCAGTATCTCTTGGTGTATCTGTTAAACTTGGCACGATGGATTTGCATTCTTCGCCTATTTTTGCTTCAATTGAAGCATCCTCTGGGTTTTCTTGTTTTTATTCTATTCTTTTTTGTTCCCATTCTCTTAAGTCCCGAGTATGCCATTGTTTGTGTTCCCTTCTTGCTATTGCTTTTATTTCGCCTTTGCCTTTATTCAATAAATGTGTTATCGCATCACGGGACATTGTTTCAAGTATGGATCTTTTTCCTTCCGGATATCCCCAGTGAGTTATCAATTGATTCATATCACGATTCATCTGACCAATAAAATCTTTAATTTTTTCAATATTTGCTTTATCCTTAGTCCTTGCTAATTTTATCATTTCCAATCGCTGTTCGTTTGTGTCCATATTTCCAATTTTTCTTTCAAGTTCTTCTATATTGACTCTATTTTCCCTAAGATGTTCCCTCAGTGTATTTCGGTCCATATTGTTATATATAGATGACCTTTTGCTTAGCATTTCAATCCTGTCTTTTAATCTTTCTATGTTTGGATTGTCTGGCTCATCTTCGTAAGTTAGAGCATCTTGTATTCTATCTTCCCACTTTAGTTCATTAGCCTTTGCTATAATAAATTCTTTTGACTGACCTCTATATTCCAATCTGGCTTCATTGTAATATTCAATCCATTTTTTTTCATCAAACCACATTTTTTATCTGCTATAATATAAGATGGAAAATAAAAAAGAAAAAAGCAAGGACGAGGAACAACTGGAGGAACTGAAACAAATAGGGAAGGAAATTGACCAAATCCGCATCACTCAGAACTTAGTGAATAGAAATCCCAATATTTTTAGAAAACCTTAAAATATTCTTTACCTCTTACCACTATCAGATAAGCAACGAGAAGAAATTTATAATAATATAATTAGAGAAGAAGGTAAAGCTGGTTAAATATATAATGAGAAGATAAATGATTTAAATATAACGATAATAAAAGATATAAAACGATATGCCAGACTATAAACAAGGTAAAATATATAGTCTTAGATCATATCAAACCGATCAGGTGTATATTGGTTCAACCACCCAACCATTGTATAAACGACTATATGCTCATAAAAAAAATTATACATTATGGTTAGATAAAAAATATAGCTATTCATCTGCCTTTGAAATCATAAAATACGGTGATGTTTATATTGAATTAATTGAAGAATTTTCGTGTAATAACAAATTGGAACTGGAAAGACGGGAAGGCGAATTAATTAGACAAATAGAATGTGTAAATAAAAGAGTAGCAGGACGGACTCAGCAAGAATATGTATTAGATAATAAAATTAGAATAAACGAAAAACAAAAGCAATATTATGAGGAAAATAAAGATAAAAGAATTAATTATGCCAAAACTTATAACGAAAAAAATAGAGACCAAATATTACAAAAAAAGAAAGTATACAGAGAAGAAAATAGGGAAAAATTAAACGAAAAACAGAAGCAATATTATGAGGAAAATAAAGACGAAAGAACCAATTATGCCAAAACCTATCATGAAAAAAATAGAGACTAAATATTGCAAAAAAAAAAAAGATTATATAGTTCAATTAATGTTCAATGTTCATGCGGTTCTTGGTTTAGAAAAGATAGCATACAGAAGCATATTAAAACACGAATACATTATGACAATATTATTGGGTTATCAGTATTTGGATTATAATATATGTTATTAATATTGCTATTCGTGTGCTCGGCTATTTCGCGGACCGCCTGCGACTTTTATAGCAGAGCGAGCGACAAAAAGAATGAGAGTTGTGTGTGGTGTATAAAGCATGGTTTTGAAACTGGTTTTAAGTGTGTTTTCATAAATAACGGAAATAACATGTGCTGTAGTTTTGATGAAGCCCTGCCTTTAATGTGTGCGGGTGATAATAGATGGTATATGACACACTTATATGAATGTGAGAGTATCTAATCAAGCCACTCCGTCCAAGGTTCAGAATGAGTAATTGGTTCTGGTTCTTTTTCCGATATTATACACAGCAAACAGTATTTTCGTTTATTCATATGAATACATATTGTGTTATTAACATTATTTTTTTGCGACAGGAATCACATTCTTTACACATTTTCCATTTTCTGTTTATAAAAAATATGGGGGGATAAACATTTTTACATGATTGGCAATATTTCATTATACTATACAATTAGTTTATTATTTAATTTAACTTTGGCGACGGGCAGATCATTCCAAGGCACAATGAAAGAATAGAGACATAGGTATTAGAATTCGCACAACTAATTGTCGGATCGCTCAATCTTACAATACAAAGGATTATAACACCAACCAATATTGCTATTTGAGTTGAATATTTAACTAATCTGGCATCTGTTCTTTCTTTGAAACAACAACATCGCCATTCATCGTTTATCTCGTGCTCGGCCTTCTTCTCTTGTTGTTTTAGTTCCGCTGATATGACACGGTTCTTCAATTCGGGAGTTAACTCGCCTTCTGACAAATCAATTATAGGCGGTGGTCTATGAAGTCTAGTTGTATTAGCCATTTGGAGGAAATAATACTGCTCTTATTTCTGCTAATTGGTTTGTTAGGTCTTGTAATATATTCATAAGATTTTTATTTTCTTTTTCTAAATTAACTATTCTTTCTGTCGCATGTTGAAAGGCACTGACTAATATCGGTATGAAGTCCGTGTATGTTATGCCTTCAAGATTACCATCTCCATCATCGAAATATTTTTTTAACTTCATCAGCAATGAATCCGTGGTTCTTACTTTCTTTCTTTTTGTCTGATTTCAAATAATATGAGCAACAATTTATTTTCATTAATTTCTCGCAACAATCACCACAATCCAATGTTTTAATATCTGATTTTATTCGTCTGTCAGATGTATATGTCCAATTACCATTAAGAGGAATATAAACATAATTACCAGAAGGTTCACCTGTTGAGTTTGAAGTAGTCCAAGCATGAAGCAACCCCTGATATGTACTGATCATACCATAATTTGAATATCCTCCCGATTTCAAAAATAGTTGTGGGTCGCTAGTAACACCTGGCTTCTGCCTTAATGTCGCAAAACCGCTAGATGTCGTTGGAACAGTTATTTGCCTTGAAGCAGAGATTTCTGTGTTGTTAATTCTTAATAATTCACTCGTCCCCGCATGATAAAATATATGGCTAGACCCAGAAACATTAACATTGTATATTAATGTTCCACTAGCAATACCAAAACAAAAAAATGCTGTCGTTGAACCTGTTCCGTTATCCCATAAAACAAGTTTATTGTTTGCTGTCGCACTTCTGTCAATGAATACACTTTTTCCAGCACCTACTACTATGTTATCACTTGTTGTCAATGTTGTCGTAGATATTCCCGCATTCGCAGTTATTAGCCCACTCGCCGTTATCGCTTTTGTCGTCAATAATCCAGATGTGCTTATGTTCATCGCCTCCGTCATTGTTATCGCTTGACCGAGTGTTCCACCATTCGTATAATTAAAACTGGGTTTGTTTAAGTATTTCGCTATTTGAAAATTTGACGCAGTGCTTGAAGATAATATGTTTGTCCCGTTGAAATAACAATCAAAATAAAGATTAATGTTATCGTGTCCCCAGTTCAATAATTGAAATGTTGGATAAGCATCCGCCGTTGTTATTGCCTGTAAGTGTGCTCCTCCGATATCACTCGCTGTTTCGTATAATTCTAATCCTCCCGTCGCTCCATTTAGTGATTTTGACGAATTGCCTATAATTATCGGTTTGCCTGATGCTGTTGTTATTTTGTCGCTCGCAGTTAATGTGGTCGTAGTCGTTCCTGCTGTTGAAGTAATAGTTGTTCCTGTTATCGCCCCAGCATTCGTTATGCTTTGAGTTCCCATATTTATAGGCCCCGCCATCGTGCCTCCTGCTAATAAAAGGTAGGTTGACGATCCTGTTAAATTTACCCAGTTTGTCCCGTTGTATGATAGTATTTGTCCATTCGCGGGATTTGTTATGACTACGTCAAGCAAAGCATCTATTGATTTTGATCCGATTCTATTATCAAAGTCTGCGTTGGCTCTTACTGTCGTATAGTATAGATTCGTTCCCTCGGCTAAGTTAGTGGTTGTTTTAGATGTGAGCCGATTATCAAAATCCGTATTCGCTCTTGCGGTGGTATAATATAAATTTGTTCCCTCTTTTAAGTCCGCGGTCGTTTTAAATGTGAGACGATTATCAAAGTCTGCGTTGGCTCTTACTGTCGTATAGTATAAATTTGTTCCCTCGGCTAAGTTAGTGGTTGTTTTAGATGTGAGACGATTATCAAAGTCTGCGTTGGCTCTTACTGTCGTATAGTATTAATTTGTTCCTTCTGCTAAGTTAGTGGTTGTTTTAGATGTGAGACGATTATCAAAATCCGTATTTGCTCTCGCGGTTGTATAGTATAAATTAGTTCCCTCTTTTAAGTCCGCGGTCGTTTTAGTTGCGAGCTGTGTGTCAAAAGTGCTGTTAAAATTCGTGGTTGTTATGATTGAAGAAACAGAAATCGTGTTTAATAAATTTACATTTGTTATGTTTTGGTTTTTCATATCAATTCCCGCATTTGCCGTTATCAGACCGCTCGCCGTTATTGCTTTTGTGGATAAAAGTCCCGTTGTGTCAATTTCCAAAGCTGTAGCCCAATTAACAACATTTCCAACGGAGGTAGCACTACCATATAAAATTCTAAACTTGTCAGCAACTTTAGCAATCGCAAAGCTTGAGCTCGCATAACTTGATTCCCATCCATTAGAATCAAAATAAGCATCAAAAGCCATAAATATAGCCCCATGTTCTGTGTTAATTAAAGAAAAAGTAGGATAATTATCTTGCGATGTGATTGCTTGTATGTGTGCTCCTCCGATGTTGTCGTACTGATCACCATATAATTCCAAACCACCTGTTGCTCCTATTACTTTTGTTGTTCTTCCGATGATTATCGGTTTACCTGCTGTCGTTGTTATTTTATCACTAAATGTTTTTATTCCTGCTATTGTTTGGTTTCCTGTTAATTTAACCGCCGAAGTGTCAAGAACGGAAACTTCGACACCATCAACTAAATTTACATTTGTTATGCTTTGACCTCCCATATTTATGGAGCCCGTCATGCTAGCAGTGCCATCTAATCTAAGAAATGGTGGATTCGTATTCCTCCATTGGCCTGTGCTATAAATGAGTAATTGATTATCTGCGGGTGTACCTGTTATGGCTACGTCCGTTAATTTATCCAGTTCAAAATCGCTTATAAAACTTGACGTTAATGTAGCAAATGAAGTATTGCCGAGCCCGTCCGTTTTTAATACTTGATTCGCCGTGCCGTCTGCTATCGGTAAATCATATTTATTATTGATTGAGACATAACCAGTATCAGATATCAACAAAGAGGAGTTATTATTTCGCGAGGATATTGATATGTCATCAGTCCTTGCTTGTATTGAGTTCGCTTCAATATGATCACCATATATCACTCCATCAACTTCTAAATCCTCGTCTACTATCACGGACCCATAATAGTGATACGCCCACGGATTGCCTAAATGATTCATATTTTAATTCTATTATTTTATTGTAGTGTATATAGTTAAAAAAAAAATGAATATATTTGGTCGATCACAAGAACAACAATCAATTGATACTAAGACAATCGCCGTCACGGCCACTCCAACATTAACGAGAGTCATTCAGAATGCGTATAATTCAATCGCACTTAGATCAGCCATGACTGACACATCATTCACAACTCTGGATACATCTGGCACTGGAAGCAAAACGATTTCTGGTCTGGGAGTTGGTCAATCCATAATAGTTTCTTTCTCTGGCTGTTTAACAATGGCCGCAAATCCAGTTGGGAATGGGTCCTTTCAATTTCAATTCAATTATAATGATGGCAAGTCTTATACAGTAGAAACAGAAATAAATGATTATTTTCCTGCTTTTACTAATGAAGAGTTCAGTTGTGAATGGATTGTCCAAAAAACAACAACGACACAAGTTCTTTTGGCATGGCAGATTACAACTCCCAGCAATGATATAAGCGGGCAGACGGTTAAAAGAACGGGTCGCATTGAAACTTATCCAACTAACAGAATTTATGTGACATGTACGGAAGGTGCGGACATTACATTGAATGTTTATTATAATCGAGAAATGCTGATAATCCTATTTCATTCAACCCGTCATATTTTAGAATTGATGTTATGAAGGATATAGCACTAACCGCCGATTACATATGAAACCTATCATACATATCCTTCAGTGTCGTGAGTTTGCCCTCGTGTTGAGACAAGGCATCGCGGAAAAATGTCTTGTAATCTAACTTACCATATTTAAGAATAGGACGTTGCTCTGGTGGTATGTGAGCATATCTACTCTCGTGCAATTTCTTCATATCCTCCTGCATTATGGTGCGGTCTTCCACTTTCATATACAAGAAATTAAACGGGTCTTTTGATACTTTCAAATGTGCCGTTATTATTTCATAACAACCACACCCGCTCTCTGGCGGGTTCCGCTTTGCCTTAATCGGCGTTTTCTTTTCCTTCGGCGACACGGGTTCCTCTTTCGTTTCTAAAACTAGTAATTCTTTTTTCGCCAGTTCTTCTCCTACATTAGCCTTGATTTCGGTGATACCAGTCTCCTTCAAATCAGTTTGTGTAAAAGGCGTATGCTCTTCTGGTTCATCGTCAAAGAATTTTTTCATCATATCGGAAGAAGGCAATGAAACTTCAACATTACCGTCTACGGCGGTAGCATCCGCTGTATCACCTTCTGGTTTTGGTTCGGGTTTATACTTTTCATAAAATGCGATGATATCAGTTTTAAGCGATTTATTGGTTGGTAGTTTAATATCACTACTTAAATGAGTCCATTTTTCTATTTGGCTCAGATAATCTTTTTTGGTTGACATGTTATATATAAGCACAAAAAAAAAAATCCGTTTTATATTATTTATTCATCATCATCATTGTCGTCGTCAAAAGTCCATTCATTATCACCATAAATAGTCTTCCATTGCTTTTTACATTCTTCCAAAGTTGGTAAATCTACACATCGAATTCTTATACCATCTTCCGTCGTTTTCTTCTTTTCTACCATGTTTGGCATCAGTTTTCTGAGACTGGTCCAGAAACTGACCAGTAAAGTGTGCGGATCATTAGCATTTGCTTTATACACGTCATACATTGTTTCTTTTTTAAACCTCTTTACCAAAATGAATTTCTGGAAATTCTTTTGTAATATATCCTAAGTTTAAGCAATCCAACCACCACTTTCTCAACTTTGAAAGAGATTTCACTTTTTGTTCTCGCAGTCCCTTTGTGATGATTGTTTCGCGGTCGTTAAAATCGCTGAGATCTCTTTCGAGGAGAAACTTCGCCAGTCGTTGTCTGTCAATGGATCTAATATCAGTGATCACTTTTCTTTTTTCGTCTGGTTTCATGAGTGCTAGTTCATCAGAAACATCAAGGACTAGCCATCGTTGCTCCGTAGTTCCCGCTGGCACTACCCATTCTTCGTTTGAAGCAAGGACTAAGAATAACATATTTTCTAATGTTAGATTTGGTAAATATTTTTGTTTAAGAGTGAGTGTGTTTTCCGATACGAGTTTCTTAATTGTTCCCGCTCGTTCCTTGTCGCCACCCCAAGCCATTTCGTCCATAAATACTACGATTGCTTTTGCTAGTTGAGCATTGAAATCGCCCAGAATTTCTTTAACATCGGATGGTTGGAAGTAATAATCGGCACCTATTATGTCTTTGAATATTTCGAGAATAGTACCCTTTCCTGCTCGTTCAGTGCTCGTCAAGACCAATGACAAGTGTAGTTTTTGCCACTGCTTTTGGTAAATGCTCGCAAACATATTAAGCACCTTTTTATATATGTCCTTTCTCCCCCCACACCATCTGTTCAAGATATGTTGAAAGAATGCTTCATTTTTTTCTTCTTCTGCCGTGAATGATTTCACGTCTTCTAATGTGTCCGCTGGAATTTCAAATCCCTTAAACAAGTTATAAAACCCTTGTTTGTCATTATCAAAGTACGCCTTAGGATCAAAGATCACGTCATTCACTTCGAGTCTTTTCGGGTGTGTAGTCCACATTTTATACAAATCAACGACATTCAATGTGGCGGGGTTCTTTCCTAGTGCTATCCAGTCCTCCTTTGACAAGTTGGTCTTTATTCTTTTATTTTTGAAGAATGATTCCATTGCTGATTCCGTCTTGTAGCGGAACACCTTCTTGCCTTTGGAATCAACATATTCTTCAATTATGGTTGGCTTTGCTAAGTTAGCAAAAGTGTATGAATTATTCATCCAAACCAAAGCAGTATCGATCAGCTCTGTGAATTTTTCCAAATTATTACATTTATCGGCACGTTTGGTATTTTGCTGAGTATAATTTCATGTATATCGTCCAACGTGATATGTTGATATCGTTTCAAAGATGTATATTCGGGAATTCTGATGTTGTAAAATGCATCATCTTCGGGGCGCATAATCAAATAATCATCAATCTCCACATCTTGAAGCAGTTTCAGACGATTTGTTTTTGGTGTGTATGAATACGGAAGCAAAACACGGTCGCTACCATCTTTATGAGAATAGATAGTGAGGAAGGCTCTGTTTTTGTTATAAACAGAAATATAAGTATGGTTCGCAATTCGATATTCTTGTCGGCCCGTTCAAATGTGAAACAGAGGTCAGGATAATCTTTTTCAATTACCACTTCCACATATTTCCAGAACTCTTTTTGTGTTTCACAATTTTGGAACACCAATCCATTATCATAAGAAAAATGGCACGACATTTTGCAATTCTTGCTCGCGTCCAAGTATGTTGCTTTTTTCGGATTATATTTCAATCCTACATTAGTAAACACATTTTCCATAAGTGTGTTCCACCGCTCATACATTTTTTCTCGTGAGATTGACAATTCATCGCCATCAATGTCGGCAAACATTCGTTGCGGTTTGTTTTCCATTAATATTTCATACTATTGTCTTTGTTCCTCTGTCGTTTTTTCAATCAATTCCACGAAATCCTCTTGGTATAGCACAGTGGTGAATTGCTTGTTCCCACACTTGATAAGGACCACATCCTGCGGTTTATCTCTTAGTGCTTCTTCCTGTTTCCAATACCATTGCTCATTGGTCAGTGTCGGCGCGGTCATTTTATATAATCGCTCAGAACTTTTTTATAAAAATAAATTAATTATTCTATATATTTTAATAAATACTTATCCTTAATACATAATTATAATTTTTTATATATCTTTATACAAAAAAAAATAACTTCTTTTTTTTTACTCATTCAAGTATCACATTTAATAAATTCTTTGAATTGCATGCAAAATTCACACTACTTCAATTTCTTTATGAGACATGTCTTATGATAATACTTGTCCCTGTTCGGATATTTTTCTACAATCTTTTTTGGAATCGCCCGATTGCTTTTACAATAACAACAAAATTTAATGTTTGGATTCTCAAGCGTCCGAATAAGCAACGATAAATCTTCATTCATTTTATCGTTTTTGAATCGCTTGATACATTCAGAGCCAAGCATCATTTCGTTTCCGTTTTTTTACATTTTTATAACATAATTCTTTGTAATCTCATGTTAGCAGCAACAATATTGTTCTTCTCCATTTTCTATACTTTCCACAAGTTTCCAGTCGTTTGTGTTCCACTTTCCATCGGATGATATAAATGAAACTGCATTGACTAGATTTAAGAAATAACTTCCACTCACATAATCCAAATGAAGTCTTAAGTCATCATATGTCCAATACGATCGGCGATGAGAAGTGTCCATGGTTTATATAATAGTGTATATATTTTTTATGAAAATATATAAAATAAATTATATATTGTTTAACATGTTATTACGAAAAGTCCTTAATTCAATCAATTCAGCTTTTTGTTTTTCGTATTTATCTTTCCGCAATAATTTTATCCTCTCTTGGTTTTTATAATAGTATGCATTCGCGTTCGCACTATTCTTGTCGGGATGTGCCTTCAAAAAGGCTTTTGCTCGTTCCCTTCTCCGTTGAACCACTTCTTCCTCAGTAAATTGACGTGTCCTCTGCATTATATGTCCCTTATATATATAATTATACTATTTTAATTATTTTAAATAGTAAAAAAATACTAATCTTATATACCCCCGATATGTCCCCAAATGTTGTTAAAAACGACTTGGCCAGTTGTTGTCAATAATAGCAGTGTGAGAGAGAATATTTTTGTTTGTATTAATGTAGGCCAATGTGTCCGAGGCCGACCCCCCGCCAGGAAAATTATTTTTCCTATTTGTGAAAAATCGGGAGACGACAAAAATTTTTCCATTTCTTAATAAAAGGTTGGACAACTTGGACAATATAAAATATATATAATAGTAAGAAGAATAATATAATAAATACAGAAATTTAATACCTAAAAAAAGTCTAACCTTATAAAAAATCGCTTGGACACTGCCAACCCTAAGGTTGGACACCCCTTAGGAGACGACAATCTCTCTCGCGTGCTCTTATATTCAACCATTGAATTATGTATTAAGCATATACTATACATAGTATATATAATGAGTTCTACCATAGAGGAAATAAAGGCAGTGTTCAGTCTCCCTGATCCAAGGATGCAACGATATAGAGCAAAGTATGTGGAAAATAATAAGGAAAAAATTAAAGAGCAACAGAGAAGATATAGAGAAGCAAATAAAGAGAAGATAAATGAACAACGAAGGGAATATTATAAGAAAAAATAAGGATAAGGTTAAAGAGCAACAGAAGAAATACAGAGAAATTAATAAAGTAGTATTGGATAAATTCAAAGGGGAATATCTCAAGCAGATAGAGAAAGAGAAGCAGAAAGGACCAGACCCTAAAATTGAATATTTAAAATCCCTTCAATTCTGATCAGTAAAAAATATCGTTATGGCTGATCCGGTGCCACCAATTTTGGTCAAAAAGGATTTTTTTTGGTCGTCCAAGGAGAAAAGCAAAAAGTAGGAAATATGCAGGTAGGAGTACTAGTAGTTGGTAAGAAGGGTAGGTAGTGGTGGGTAGGTAAGACAGAACTTCTGTTTAGGTAAGTAGGTAGGTGGGTGGGTAGATAGGAAGGTAAGGTAGGCACGTAAGGTAGGCAGGATGAGCGTAGTATCAATCGGAAAAGCTTGCTCAGTGCTGCTAAGGCTATGAATGTTGCGCTTCACGCTTGACAGTAGTGATAGTGATGTGCGGCATGCAGTGTCTAGAGTGTGTGATAATAGTCTCTCCATCTTGCGTCTCTTCTTGGACTTTGCCTTTGATTTAATGAAGTCAGTGACCTCTGGTCATCCATACAAATCGTTAGCCAGAAGGCCATTCTTCTTCTTCTTCTTCTTCTTCTTCTTCTTCTTCTTCTTCTTCTTCTTCTTCTTCTTCTTCTTCTTCTTCTTCTTCTTCTTGCCTTTGCCTTTGCATTTGATTTAATGAAGTTACTTTTACAAGCGACCTCTGGTCATCCATACAAGTCGTTAGCTCGAAGGCCATCTTCTTCTTCTTCTTCTTCTTCTTCTTCTTCTTCTTCTTCTTCTTCTTCTTCTTCTTCTTCTTCTTCTTCTTCTTCTTCTTCTTCTTCTTCTTCTTCTTCTTCCTCTTCTTCTTCCTCTTCTTCTTCTTCTTCTTCTTCTTCTTCTTCTTCTTCTCCTTCTTCTTCTTCTTCTTTGCCTTTGCCTTTAATTTAATGAAGTTAATTTTACAAGCGACCTCTGGTCATCCATACAAATCGTTAGCCCGAAGGCCATTGATTTAACTAAGACGGTGACCCTTATAATATCAATATTAAAAATTATTAAAGTAACGCTGCAATATATTAAAGTAATAATAATAATAATAATAATAATAATAATAATAATAATAATAATAATAATAATAATAATAATAATAATAATAATAATAATTCTTCTTCTTCTTCTTCTTCTTCTTCTTCTTCTTCTTCTTCTTCTTCTTCTTCTTCTTCTTCTTCTTCTTTGCCTTTGCCTTTAATTTAATGAAGTTACTTTTACAAGCGACCTCTGGTCATCCATACAAATCGTTAGCCCGAACTCCTTCTTCTTCTTCTTCTTCTTCTTCTTCTTCTTCTTCTTCTTGGCTGGGCTTGGATTTTTTTTAGATTGAACTACTGTATCAAGTGACCAAAAATCGAAGTACTTGCCAAGTTGACAAAGTATATCGCTTTTGGTCGATACAGTCTTCTTCTTCTTCTTCTTCTTCTTCTTCTTCTTCTTCTTCTTCCTCTTCCTCTTCCTTTTCCTCTTCCTCCTCTTCCTCTTCCTCTTGCTCTTCCACTTCCCCTTCCTCTTCCTCTTCCTCTTCCTCTTCTTCTTCCTTCTTCTTCTTCTTCTTCTTCTTCTTCTTCTTCTTCTTCTTCCTTCCTTCTTCCTTCCTTCTTCCTTCTTCTTCCTTCTTCCTCCTTCTTCCTCCTTCTTCCTCCTTCTTCCTCCTTCTTCCTCCTTCACTTCCTTCTTCCTTCTTCCTTCTTCCTTCTTCCTTCTTCTTTCTTTCTTTCTTTCTTCTTTCTTTCTTTCTTTCTTTCTTTCTTCTTTCTTCTTTCTTCTTTCTTCTTCTTTCTTCTTTCTTCTTCTTTCTTCTTTCTTCTTTCTTCTTTCGTTTTTCTTCTTTCTTCTTTCTTCTTTCTTCTTTCGTCTTTCGTCTTTCTTCTGTCTTCTTTCTTCTTTCTATCTATCTATCTATCTATCTATCTATCTATCTATCTATCTAACGTTAAAATTATATAACATCATTCATACTACATTAATTTGAATTCCGAACTCTGAACATGAAGTTAATTCAACTTTGAAACTTGATCTAAAGATTAATTCAACTTGAGTCACGTTAAATTATTAATATAATATTTTTAATATTAAGAATGATCATGATACTGCCAGTACTCAGCTATGAGTGATATTAATATTAACTAGTAGCATACTAGTATATCTGTGTCACAATTTGACTTTGACTCAGCGGCTTTGACATCTCAGTGAACGCCGGTGCCACCGTAACTTAGTCAGTTATTCAAGTTAATAGCAATCAGTCATATATTAAACTTATTAATTAATATTAATATTAATATTATAATATTATAATAATAATACAATATTGCACGTGACGTATTTATTAATAATCTACTAGTGGGAACTTGAATACTTCATCCTAGGCTACCCCCCCCCTCCCCTCTCTATTATTAATATTAAATAATATTGCAATGTATTTATTATCATGATACTATTAATATTAATTAATAATTCCATTCTCACATGTTTTTATTGTATTGTATAATAATATATATAATAAAAACAGTGTCAGAGTCACCTATTCACGCACCTTCCCGTTCTGCCAATGTTTGTGCCGTCTCACTTACATGTTAATAAAACCGGCTGACATCAAAGTATTTCAAACTACTAGAAAAATCAACATAAATTTCTACAACTTGATCGGTTTACAGTGATATCAAAGTCATTTTATTATATTAATCAGTATATCGGCCTGCAAGACGAACTGTCACAATTTTCTCTATATTTTTCCACTAATCAACTTTCAACAACTTAGAGAAATTATATATACATACACTAATCAACTGGCCATGATGCTGGAGGCGGTCTGGACAGACTTCAAAACTTGAGTGTCTTACGTACGGAATAGAAAGCCAACTTACCTTTACTGCAAACGCAAACAAACTCAAACCTACTTATCACATCATGATTGCAAAGGGGTGAGCACAGTCACTCGTGGTCTGGTAAACCTCCGTGAAGTTATTGAATAACTGTTTTTGAAAGTATAATATATGACTTGAAATCAATGGATTCTGATCAAGTATAAATGGAATTGATCATCCGTGGCAATAACTAGCCGGGTGTCACAGTGCAGTATCATAGTAGACTCACACTAGGTGGGGGGGGGGGGGACCGTTGGTAGGACAATTACGTTTTACTTATTAATTACTTCGGCCAAGTGGAATTTGTGAGTAATTTGTTAGTATTGTAGAATGACCGTAGTTCTAGTCTATAATTGTGATAGCTCTTAAGTCTTTTAACACTTACACATGGGTAAGCCCCAAAGAAGCAAAAGAAAAGGGAGTAAAAGTAGTGAGATTGACGTGGGTACACAAAGTCAAACTAGACGATAAAGGACGAAAGTTCATTAAGTCAAGGTTAGCTTTGAGGGGAGATATGCTAGAGCCAGGAGTTAGCTATAACCCAGACCAACTATTTGTGCCCTGTGCTGCACACCGCTCATTACTCTTTTTATCTAAGCTTGCAGCTTGGCATGGACATAAGCTATACGGTATAGACTTTAAAAATGCTTATCTAAATGCACGAATGCATGATCCTGTTTACGCTTATTATGCACCAGAAGGTATAGACAGTGAGGAGCATGAAGGCATGATATGGAGAGTAGATGGAGCTCTGTATGGCGCGCCGCAAGCTGGCAGAAGATGGTATGAAATCTTAGCCCATAAGTTAGAGGAATTAGGATTCAGGTTACTAGATTCAGACTTATGTATGTTTGTTGAGAAAGATAAACAGATAAGAGATGCTATAGTTGGTATTTTCCATGTAGATGATCTTATTTTCTCTGCCCCTAATGAACAAACATATAATCATTTTGCAAGTAAGCTAGAAAAGTTTTATCCTCTTAAGAGACTGGGAGTGGCTAAAGAGTTCAAAGGCATAGAAATAGTTCAGGAAGGAGGGAGTCTTCTATTGCATCAGAAGAAGTATCAAGATCAGATTTAAAAGGATGTAGGATATGCAGATGTAAAACCAGTTAGCACACTTACTGCTGAACATGAGCCCGAACCCATGGGAGATACTAATGCACTTAGAAAACATTCGATTCCTAGTTTGGTAGGAGAACTTTTATTTCTAACCAAGATGACACGTCCAGATAACTTGATTTCCAAGTGAAATCATTAATATAAGCATCAAATGCAATAATTATACCTCCGTGTGATGAGTTAATTAAAGAAAAAGTAGGATAATCATCTTCTGAGGTGACTGCTTGCATATGAGCGCCTCCAATTGCCATACAATTCTAAACCACCTGTTGGTACATTTCCTCCTTTTGTTGTTCTTCCTATGATTATCAGTTTACCTGCTGTCGTTGTTATTTTGTCGCTAAATGTTTTCGTTCCTGTTATTGTTTGATTTCCTGTTAGTTTGACCACAGAAGAGTCAAGAACAGAAACATCAATACCGTCAACTAAATTAACATTTGTTATGCTTCGACCCCCCATATTTATGGAGCCCGTCATATTTGCGGTGCCGTCAAATCTAAGAAATGGTTGATTTGTGTTCCTCCATTGTCCTGTGCTATAAATGAGCAACTGATTGTCCACCGCAGTTGCTATTGTCACATCACTTAATGCATCTATTGATGTTGTCGCCATTCGTACATCAAATCTGGAATTAGTGAAATATAAATTTACGGGGTCTGCATCTTCTGGCACTCTGTCTGTATTAAGGCCTATTATGTTCGTGTTCGTTAAATCTAAGTTAAGTATATTGAGTGAGTCCACAGCCAACTCATTAAGTCCGAGTAATGATTTATATTGACTCATTGAACCTTTTGAAAAAGCTTCACCAAAACCTGTGGAGGTGAGGAGGCGGAGTCTCTGCTATATATATTGAATAATAATTAAACTGATTAAAAATTATTTTTGGTTTTACATACAACCGAAACAAACGATGCCTAGAGGTAATAGAGAAATTGCCATAAAGAACCTTGAAAAAGCGACTGTAATGAAGAAACAGTATGCAAGGCAACGAAAGATTGAGAGGGCTAGGGAACTACTCGCGGAGGAAGAGGCTAAAAATGTGAAAGAAATGAATGAAGACAAAAAGATGGACCACACAGCTAAAAAGCAGTTGGCGAAAGATATGATAAATGGAACTGATGGTGAACAGATTGAGGAAAGCAGTTCGGACGAGGAAGTAGAGCACGACTTTGTAGATATCGTCGCACAACGGGTTGCATGTATGAAATTAAAGACCAAACAGAAGAAGACGAAGAAAGTGATAAAAAGGAAAGTGGAAGAAGAAAGCGAGAGTGAAAGTGAAAGCGAAAGTGAGGAAGAAGAGGAACAACCTAAGAAAGGAGGCTCCACCGTGGAGGCGGCAGTGCGTCGTGCCTGTGTGTACCTGATGAGGCTGCAGGCGGCCTACGTCTTCAACGCACTCACCAACACACTCACACAGGCAGGTAGATAGGTAGGTAGGTAGGTAGGTAGGTAGGAAGGGTAGGTAGTTGTGTTATCTATCTATGCGGCTGCAAGCGGCCTACGTCTTCAACACATGTACACTGACCACCACACTCACACAGGTAGTAGGCACGCAGGCAGGTAGGTAGGTAGGCAGGTTGGTAGGTAGGTGTGTGATCTATCTAATATTGAGGCTGCAGGCGGCCTGCGCCTTCAACACACTGACCACCACACTCACACACCGTTAGGTAGGTAGGTAGGTAGGTAGGTAGGTGCGTAGGTAGGTAGGTGGGTAGGTAGGGTAGGTAGGGTAGGTAGGGTAGGTAGTTGTGTTATCTATCTACGTCTTCAACACACTGACCACCACACTCACACAGGTAAGGCAGGCAGGCAGGCAGGTAGGTAGGTAGGTAGGTAGGGTACTGATACTACTAGATAGGGCAGTTGTGTTATCTAGCTATGAGGCTGCAAGCGCTAGGCCGTGTACAACAGGTAAGGCAGGCAGGCAGGTAGGCAGGCAGGCAGGTAGGTAGGCAGGTAGGCAGGCAGGTAGGTAGGTAGGCAGGTAGGTAGGTAGGTAGGCAGGCAAGCAGGCAGGCAGGCAGGTAGGCAGGCAGGTAGGTAGAGTACTGATACTACTAGATAGGGTAGTTGTGTTATCTATCTATGAGGCTGCAAGCGGCCTACCTCTTAAACACACTGACCACCAAACTCACACAACTACGCTACATACCTACCTACATGGCTACCTACCTACCTACCAGGGAGCATAGATTGAGAAGTCGTTGTGCATGTTATAATATGCCACATTGAACTATGTGATGTATGTGCTATGTATGATATGTATCTTGAAAGCATGAGAAGTCGTAATAATATGTTATCTATGTTATGTATGTGTTATCTATGTCATGTATGTGCTATGTGTGATAATAATCTATCTAGACAACATGACAAGTCGTGCATGTTATGTATGTGTTATGTATGTGTTATGTATGTGCTATGTATGTGCTATGTATGATATGTATCTAGAAAACATGACAAGTCGTTCATGTTATGTATGTTATGTATGCGTTATCTATGTTATGTATGTGCTATGTATGATATGTATCTAGAAAGCATGACAAGTCGTGTATGTGATGTATGTGATGTATGCGTTATCTATGTTATGTATGTGCTATGTATGATATGTATCTAGAAAGCATGACAAGTCGTTCATGTCATGTATGTGTTATGTATGCGTTATGTATGTGTTATGTATGTGCTATGTGTGATATGTATCTAGAAAGCATGACAAGTCGTGCATGTCATGTATGTGTCATGTATGTGTTATCTATGTTATGTATGTGCTATGTGTGATATGTATCTAGAAAGCATGACAAGTCGTTCATGTTATGTACATAACATATGCGTTATCTATGTTATGTATGTGCTATGTATGATATGTATCTAGAAAGCATGACAAGTCGTGCATGTTATGTATGTGATGTATGTGTGATGTGTGTGTTATGTGTGTGATGTACGTCCACAGCTGGAGAAGGAACGTCAACGGCCGAAAGCAGCCAACCAGACACACACCGTCCTCTCTCTCTCTCTCTCTCTCTTTCTCTTTCTCTCTCTCTCTCATTTTCTTTCTCTTTCTCATTTTATTTTCTCTTTGCGTGTGTGTATGTGTGTGTGTGTGTGTGTATTTGCGTGTGTGTATTTGCGTGTGTATATGCGTGTGCTTGTGTATGTATGTATGTATGTATGTATGTATGTATGTGTGTGTGCAGCGTGTTGGTCTCTCCTGTCTGCTCTCTGCAGCATCAAGTACATCTTATCACCTATCTTATCTATCCTATCTAGCTTATCTATCTGGTCTCTCTTATCTTGTCCTGTCTGGTCTCTGCAGCAACAAGTGCCTCTTACTATCTGTCTTATCTGTCTTATCTGTCTTATCTGTCTTATCTGTCTTATCTGTCTTATCTGTCTTATCTGTCTTATCTGTCTTATCTGTCTTATCTGTCTTATCTGTCTTATCTGTCTTATATCTATCTTATCTATCTTATCTATCTTATCTATCCTGCGTATCTTATCCATCTTATCTATCTTATCTTGTCCTGTCTTATCTGTCTTATATCTATCTTATCTATCTTATCTTGTCCTGTCTGGGCTCTGCAGCAACAAGTATGTCTTACCATCTATCTTATCTATCTCATCTATCCTATCTATCTTATCTATCTTATCCATCTGATCTATCTTATCTTGTCCTGTCTGGTCTCAGTAGATAATAAGGGGGCGGGCACACAGTCCGCTGCAGACAAGTACCTCTCATAATTCATCTATCTTATTTACCTTATCTATATTACCTATCTAACCCTATCTAACCCTATCTTACCTATCTTACCTGTCTTACCTATCTTACCTACCTTACCTATCTTACCTATCTTACCTATCTTACCTATCTTACCTATCTTACCTATCTTACCTATCTTACCTACCTTACCTACCTTACCTATCTTACCTATCTTACCTACCTTACCTATCTTACCTATCTTACCTACCTTACCTACCTTACCTACCTTACCTATCTTTTACCTATCTTACCTATCTTACCTATCTCTTACCTACCTTACCTACCTTACCTACCTTACCTATCTTACCTATCTTACCTATCTTACCTATCTTACCCATCTTACCTACCTTACCTACCTTACCTATATAACCTACCTTACCTACCTTACCTACCTTACCTACCTTACCTACCTTACCTATCTTACCTATCTTACCTACCTTACCTACCTTACCTACCTTACCTACCTTACCTACCTTACCCATCTTACCTATACTAATACCTATCTTACCTATCATATCTATCCCATGTATCGTGTCTACCTTACCTACCTTACCTACCTTACCTACCTTACCTACCTTACCTATCTTACCTACCTTACCTATCTTACCCATCTTACCTATACTAATGCCTATCTTACCTATCTTATCTATCCCATGTATCTTGTCTACCTGACCTACCTTACCTATCTTACCTACCTTACCTACCTTACCTATCTTACCTAACTTACCTAACTTACCTACCTTACCTACCTTACAACAAGTGATTCGGCCAAATGTGGGGTATCAATTTTTCCGAAATTGTCCTACAGGTGATTTTGCACTTTTTTGATTCAGACATTGAAAATGTGTTTTATTTAGTAAAAATAATATTGAATAAGCTGAATAACGTATTAAAATGATTTGCCAGTTGTTTTAAAGCTTCCTAGTTTGACTTTGTGATATCAATATGAAGCCTCCTACATATGTGAGAAAGGATACTTAGTCATTTATTAAATCTTAATATTGGTTTTTCTCATCCGTTTCAATAATGAATTTGATTACTAAATCTGCTTAATTGCATTATTACAAGCTGAATATTAAATAATATTCGACAAATTATTAATCACTTTCGACTTGAATTTAGTATCCGGCTGGTGGAGCTCGCCGGGGGGGGGGGGGTGGTAGATTGAAATGAGCTACAGTCACTTACAGAGCAGCTGCACGGCGAGCTAGTTTCTTCAACTCCCTTGCATACTTTCTAGATGTTTTCGCAAACCAATCTTCTTCTTCTTCTTCTTCTTCTTCTTCTTCTTCTTCTTCTTCTTCTTCTTCTTCTTCTTCTTCTTCTTCTTCCGATTGCACTCGACCCCTACCTTTGCCCCGACCCCGACCCCGAGCTCTGGCCCGACCCCGACTGTCTTCTTCTTCTTCTTCTTCTTCTTCTTCTTCTTCTTCTTCTTCTTCTTCTTCTTCTTCTTCTTCTTCTTCTTCGTCCGATGGCACTCTAACCCTACCCCTGCCCCGACCCCGACCCCGACCCCGACCCCGACCCCGACCCCGAGCACGACCCCGAGCACTTGCCCGACCCTGACCTCTAGCAAGACTATCTCTACCACCCACTGCAGCCTTTCCTTTTTGTTCAATGCTGCAATCACATATTTGAAAGTGCCCCCATGCTGCACTCACAAGTTCTGCACGTTTGAACTGCTTTCTATCAGCATTTCGAAAGGCTATGCCATGTGCTCGAAGATAGCTTACCAACTTCTTCACTAACACTCTCATTGCTCCAAAAGCTTTTTCATCTGACGCGACAGCAAGAAAGGATGCAACCCTTTCCCATGCTGGCATTGACCTACCATCAGCTGCCTCAAACGCTAAATCCTGTTCTAATCGCTGCTGTGCTGAGAGCATTCTACCTCCAACCCAAGCAGGATGTGTTGGCGGTTGGCTATCACTGAGGAAGTAAGTTCTAGGGTAGTTTAGCCTTTCCTCCTCTGTCAGTTTGGAAAGACCGATCATCTTTGCCTTCCTGTCAGGTGGGACTGCAAAGGGGTCCGGTGGAAGATCTGCTAGCACTCTAACATTCACTGACCACTTCTGATCGTTTTTGTCAGTGCAGGAAATATGACCTGGATAACCAGGCTCGCCTCCCTCGCCGTAGCTTCCTGCAAAGCGCAAGCCTGCAACTGCGCCTGGGTGGCCTATAAAACATTTTCAGTTATGTATGACAATATAACAATAAACATTTACAACCTAGCATATGTTCTATCTGGTCCTTCTCCTCCTGTCCACAATACTTCTGCGCAAGCTTGCGAACATCCTTCAGAAGTTTTGGATCTGCAAACTTTACGGGAGGAAGTTTTTGGGCAGCGTCCCTTCCGCTATTTAACAAAATAAAATAAAAGTTAGATTTTTCAACTAACAGGAGAGCAAAGTGAAAACCTGGAGCCCGGGTCATCATTTTAATCGGAGCTCCGTCTGGTCGGTCCCTTTCCCTGTGCCAATGCTCTTGCCCGTCTCCGAAGGTCTTTACCTTGGCCGTGGGGAGGCCGTTGTTGCCATCGCCTGGTACTCCAGCGTTGATTTGCCATGCCAGGGGACGATTCCAGTACTTCAAGTACTTGTTCATGCATGGTGAAAAAAAATTCACCCAGTCATAACTGGTGATCAGGATACAGACGACAATACGTTCTTTGTCTTTGGTGAACGCGCGAAGCAGCATGAACAAAGCCTGAGCGATGCTTGTGGTTAAAAAGGTAGTGCCTAACCCTCGTCTCATCGTGCGAAACTTCTGATCATCACCGGAAAACCCATGGTGTGGGAGATTTCGATGAGTCTGTCCTTGCAAAAACCATCCCGCCCAGATAATGAAGTTGATAAAGCCATACATACCCCAGCCAGTATTTTCGTCCCCTCCGTCAAACTCAATGAAGAGCTTCCATGCGGCCATAGTGTCAGTGCTCCACAGCCGACTCCGTAGCATGTGGTAAAGGATAGAGATTGTACTGTTCTGACCTTTTTCAATACCAGGGCCGTGAGTGTAGATGTAACTTTTCCTGGTTCTGTAACAACTGAACACCCCAAGGCCAAGACGAATAACGTACTTACCTTTAAAGTCAGTGGATTTGCGTCGACATGAAGGAACGAGCACAGGGGGTGTCCCGTCAAAAGAGCAAACAATCGATCGAAGGTCAAGAGGTGCTCCAGACTTCCGCTTAGTGGTTTAAAAACGATTTTCCCGATGGATTTTGTGATGAGTTTGGCTCCTCACCTTCCACTGTTGAAATTCAGCTTCATTTTTGAACCCCCGCTCTTGTTCCTTCATAAGCTGCTTGCATTGCGCTGCCAGCTCGGTGCAGATTTCATCCTTGGCGATGTCCTGGTCTATTATTCACAGGAAAAAAACATAATAATAATAATAATAATAATAATAATAATAATAATAATAATAATAATAGTGCTTCTCTGTCAATGGCTGATGCATTTCTGCACATGCGCCTCCATCGTCTCACCCGTGAGGGGAGTACGAAGAATTGACGATAAGCTCTAATGACACCCCCGCAAGGGCAGTTCCAACACTTCCAGACGGGCCGGTATGTTCAATGAAAATACTGGTCCAGAAATAGACCGGTATGTTCAATGAAAATACTGGTGGCACCGACGGGAATCGAACTGGCGACAGGGCCCAGATGGTAGAACTTGACCACTGGGCTATCACGGTGTCCAATAATAATAATAATAATAATAATAATAATAATAATAATAATAATAATAATAATAATAATAATAGTGCTTCTCTGTCAATGGCTGATGCATTTCTGCACATGCGCCTCCATCGTCTCACCCGTGAGGGGAGTACGAAGAATTGACGATAGGCTGTAATGGCACCCCCGCAAGGGCAGTTCCAACACTTCCAGACGGACCGGTATGTTCAATGAAAATACTGGTCCAGACGGACCGGTATGTTCAATGAAAATACTGGTGGCACCGACGGGAATCGAACTGGCGACAGGGCCCAGATGGTAGAACTTGACCACTGGGCTATCACGGTGTCCAAATAATAATAATAATACTAATACTAATAATAATAATAATAATAATAATAATAATAATAATAATAATAATAATAATAATAATGATAATAATGTACACAAAAGAACTTATGCTTAATGCAAAAGATGTTTAGAGCAAGCTCTTTACTGCTACCTCGGATAGGCTCTATAGTTTTAAAGTCTCTGCGCCAGACTTTATTCACTTTCGTGGGGCCGGGAGGCTCTTTGACATTCAGCCTTTGCTTGCAGTTGGCCGGCGCAGATGCTAGCAAATCTTGACATCCTTTCGTCCAGTTTGCTACGATGTAGCTGTACACTTCGCTGGTTTCGGTAATGTCTTGAAGCTTCCAAGTTCCGTCTTCTTCAACATCGATCCCCATTTGTAACCACTTTCTGCATAGCAGAACGTGAATGACATCTTCAGTAAGTGGTTCCGGCGGTACAACCCTTACATCTATCTTAGTGCGGTTGCGCATAAGCTTTAAAGCTTTTGTCATAACTCTATCACCGACTCCATGAATGCGCTGCCACATAGTTCTGCATACTTTTTCCGTTTGGTAGACATACTGCATGTTACCGGCCGGATCTTTCATTGTCTCCAATTTTATCGCTAGGGAATTTTTGAACTCTTTCAAAGAAAGTGCACAAGATTGGGTGCGTTCCCTTATAACATCGCGTGGGTCGACCCAACGATAGCATTGCCATTCTCGACAACAGCTTGACCTCACCTCCTCCTCAAGCTCATTGTATGGCATGCCAAGCCACTTCTCCAGACATTGAGGTTGAACATGCTTGACAGGGCCTTGCTTGCGCTTCTTGAACGTGTATGACCTATTGGCTTTCTTAGGCCTGATGGCTACATGAGCAGTAAGTCCTAAGGTCTTATAGAGAGCTTGTGTGCTTGAGCGAATCTCATCGGTATTCGGCTGCTTACTACTACTACTAGCTTCTGTAATCAAAGCCCCAGGTGTCCAGAAGCCAGTCGATTCCGCTGACTCAGAGAAGGGCAGCACCATGCTAGACGAACATGCCGTAGATGTACACTACATTGCAAACGATGTACAAACAACATGGAGAAGTATTAAGGTTTGGTTGACAAATTATATGAAGCTAACCTTGATAGGAGAGCCAGTAGGTGATGGGTCTTTCGTAGATGATAACTGCATTTCAAACGGTTTACAAACAACGCATATAGATGCTTGTTAGACAAAGTGCAGGCAGCTGACCTTGACAGGAGAACGGGTGAATGAATCATCCTCTTCTGCACTGCTCGAAGCGGCGTCACCACTTTCTTCTTCCTCACCTCGATCCTTCATAGTAATAGCAATGAATCACCACATACAACACACTTTAATTTAGTATTAAGCAACAAGAAAACATTCGAATGCATACCTGAGGAGTGGCTGCACAAACACGAACACGCTTTATTGAGTCATTCTGAGCTTTAACTGAAGAGAGACCAGCCGCGAACTCATTCAAAAGCTTGCGTTTTGCATTTATGCTTGAGGAAGTTGAGGGAATTCGTGGAGGATCCGCTCTTACAGCCCTCGACCCGAAAGATACTAGAAGCGCGTGTTTTTTTTCCAAAGACATTGGTTGTGACCTTGGTGGCAGTGGCTCAAGAAATTCAGGAACGATAAAAAAAATTTTATAGTTCCTATCATTCTCAACATAGAAAACAGGGATTTTCTTGTTTGCCTTTGCTGCCTCTCTCATCCAAGAAGGATGTGCCTTGCAAGCCTCGGCTTTTGGATTTGACTCCAACGTTGAGTAGTTGAGAAGAATTTGCTCACCTCGAGACACACCCTTGGACATTGTCACGACTTGCTCACCCTTCGACACTTTGCAGTTTGGGCTCTCACTGCAGCCAGGAAAGTGACTACTGTTAATAAGATGCATTGCATTTCTGCTTTCTTGATGAATGGAGTCAATGGATTGCATTCCTATTTCAATGCACTTATATGTTCGCATCCTAAAGTGCTGAGCAAATGGATTATCACTGATGTCCTCTGAAGGCATTTTAGCACCTCCTGGTTGCAGAAGCCCCAGCTTAAACCCTTTTGGCAAATCGTCATCAGCAAATAATCCACATCTACCTGCCTTGCCGGATCCTGAAAGCCAAGCAATAGACACTGGCGCTCTCCTCGCAGTCGCGAGGCTCATTTGACGTTGCTCCCACGCCACATGGCAAGAAAAGACTCAAAACAAGCTCCAAACTACACAAAAGATATGATAGTTATTCACATCTTATATTGTTTTTCTTGCTTCTAAAAGGCAAACAACACCAATGAATCACCGTCATCAATTCGACAAAAACAACTGCAACAACAACGACAACAACGACAACAACGGCAACAACGACAACAACGACAACGTAGGTAGATTTGAAGGAAAAAAAACAAAGCGAGAAAGAAAGAGAGAGAGAGAGAGAAAGAGAGAGACAGAAAGAAAGGGAGAGAGAGAGAAAGAAAGGGAGAGAGAAAAAGAAAGGGAGAGAGAGAGGGAGAGAGAGAGAGAGAGAGAGAGAGGGAGAAAAGAAAATATACATACGGATATGCATACATAAATACATACATACATACATACATACATACATACTTGCATACATACATACATATTACATACATACATACATGAATGACCATTTATTGCAGAAAACAAGAGCATGAAGACAGCCAAAACAATGTTGACATAGAGAAAATGTAGAAAAAATTAAGTTAACAAATTTTCTTCGGTTGATTTTGTTTTATATACTTTGACACTAATGTTGTAATTAAGTTTCCCGCTCTTTCTAGTGTGTGGAAGGAGCGGGAAAGCTATTTAGAAAATATGTAACAACAGCTCTTTTCCACCCATGATTTTTTCAGAGGCAAAAAGGTCGACTACTGCCTTTTTTCAGGGTCTGCAGTCGAACGTCTGCACTTGAAAAGTGCGGGTAGATTTGTATACAGCTGTATACATTAGATTGAAAGAAAAGAGCTCAGCGATGCCTGTAAAGGCCAGGACATTGCAAGCAATTGCCAGAAACCGTAAGGGGGCTCTAAAAATTTGGATAAACGGCCAGACGGAGCCTGAGGATTTCGAAGATGTGATAATTCCAGATGAAGTGCGGAGGAAATATGATGGCTTAGGTCTCGAGCAGCTGGAGAGGGTGGTAGTTGAGACCAAGAGGAATTGGACAGCACAGGGGTTCTTGGAAAATGCAAAGAGTTGGGATGATGGACTAAAAGGCGAGGTAGTACGTTTGAAAAGAGATCGCAAGAAGACAGACTTCTACACAAACGAAAATAATAGTAGCGGGAATAAAAAGAAGAAACAAAAGAAGGAAGAAGAAGAAGAAAAGACAGGAGAAGGGAAGGAGAATGAGAAGGAGAAGGAGCCAGGAAAGAAGAAGAAGCGAAAGGAGAAGGAGAAGGAGAAGGAGAAGAAGGAGAAGGAGCCAGAAAAGAAGACGGGAAAGAAGAAGGAGAAGGAGAAGCCAGTAAAGAAGAAGGGAAAGAAGAAGGAGAAGGACAAGGAGAAGAATGACAAGGACAAGGAGAAGGACAAGGAGAAGGACAAGGAGAAGAATAATGACAAGGACACGGAGAAGGACAAAGAGAAGGACAAGGAGAAGGACAAGGAGAAGGACAAGGAGAAGGACAAGGAGAAGGACAAGGAGAAGGACAAGGAGAAGGACAAGGAGAAGGACAAGGAGGAGAAGAAGAAGAATAAGAATAAGAAGGGAAAGAAGGAGAAGGGGAAGAAGAAGGATGAGGAGGATGACGAGGAGGACGAGGAGGAGGAGGACGAGGAGGACGAGGAGGAGGAGAAGGTGACGAAGGACAAGGACAAGGAGAAGGAGGAGGAGAAGAAGACGACGAAGAAGAAGAAGAAGAAGAAGAAGAAGAAGAAGGAGAAGAATAAGAAGAAGGGAAAGAAGAAGGAGAAGGGGAAGGAAGAGGAGGATGACGAGGAGAACGAGGAGGAGAAGGACGAGGAGGAGGACGAGGAGGAGGACGAGGAGGAGAACGAGGAGGTGACGAAGGACAAGGACAAGGACAAGGAGGAGGAGGAGAAAGGAAAGCAGAAGGAGGAGGAGAAGGACAAGGACAAGTACAAGGAGAAGGACAAGGACAAGGACAAGGGCAATGAGAGAGTAAACAAAACAGGAGTCCCAGAAGTCCCAGAAGGAAAATTTCGTATTTACGAAGTCCCGGGTTGGTTTGAATACATATTCGAGAACGAGGAGGACCAGAAAGCACACACGGACTCCAAAGGCCGCAAGTTCCAAGACGGGTTCGTTCTTCTTTCTTTTTTATGTTAAATTATAATAAATTAATATGTAATTGTAGAAATTTCTTTCTTTTGTTTTCATTTCTTTCTTTTCTTTCTTTTCTTTCTTTTCTTTCTTTTCTTTCTTTTCTTTCTTTTCTTTCTTTTCTTTCTTTCTTTTCTTGTCTATTGTTTCTTTCTTTTCTTTCTTTTCTTTCTTTTCTTTTAATTTCTTTTTTTTCTTTTTCTTTTTCTTTTTCTTTTTTCCTTTTCTTTCTTTTCTTTCTTTTTTTCTTTCTTTTCTTTCTTTTCTTTTCTTTCTTTTCTTTTTTTTCTTTCTTTTCTTTTTTTCCTTTCTTTTCCTTATTTTCTTTATTTCGTTTTCTTTCTTTTCTATCTTCAAATTGTTTCTTTTCTTTCTTTTCTTTTCTTTCCTTTTCTTTCCTTTCTTTTTTTCTTTTTTTTCTTCTCTTTTTTCTTCTCTTTTTTCTTTTTTTTCTTCTCTTTTTTCTTCTTTTTTTCTTCTTTTCTTCTTTCTTTTTTCTTTTTGTTTCTTTTCTTTCTTTTCTTTTTTTTCTTTTCTTTTCTTTTCTTTATTTAACTTTTCTTAAAATTTTGTTTCTTTTCTTTTTTTTCTTTTTTTTCTTTTTTTCCTTTCTTTCCTTTCTTTTCTTTCTTTTCTTTCTTTTTCGTTATCTTCTTTCTTTTCTTTCTTTTCTTAATATTTGATGTCGGACTGAGAGCCTTCCACAGTGCCCCCCCCCCCCCCCAAGCACTTGTTTGTTCGTGCTTATTGCTAAGGTTGTTCATGACATGGACAACAGACGATGCTAAGGTACATTAATTACATTAATATTGTTGTCCCGGTCACCACTGGGTCAGAAACATGGTGTTTGGGTAATTAAAGGTGCGCGAGGGGGTATACATCACCGACGTCAGGCTGACCACAAGAGCAGGCTTGATATTGGCCCCCCAAAGGCAGATTGAGACTCGCGAAAACGATGTGTGGCCTGCGCCTGGGTTTTGATTGATTTTTTTTCTTAAAAAAACAACAATAATTTGCTATAGGACGATCCTTGAGTTTCCAGTGGGCTGGAAGAAAAGAAAACCCGAAGCTACTGAAAATGGTACGAATGTTTTGTCATTTTCACCCATGATTGGTTGTTATTGCAGGTGTCGGAACGAAGAAGTGGATCGCAGTGTTGCGGGGAATGGATGCTGATTTGGACGGCAAGACCGACACTGAGTTTCTTCAACTCATGTGCCCAAAATTGTTGAATCTTGCTCATAGCTTGTGTCACCCCCCTCACAAGCGAAACTATATTGAAGACGTGTTGACCTTTTTCCTTCCATATGTTGGGGATCCTACGAATCCCCCCCCCCCCCCCATTCTTCGAAGATACAGATGGAAGGCTTTGCTAGTTAAGGAGTTGGCAGGCAAGGCTAAGGTATGCAATTATTGTGCAAAGGGCTTTAGCTTTATTTATTGCTGCTTTTTTAGCTCTTCATTTTTATGGTGTGATAGAGGAACAGAGCAGCAGTAGAGCAAGGCTACAAACCTTGCGCTCTTCTGATCGCCGGACCAAAAAGGCCAAGGAAATTTACACCAGGTTCTTTGCATCAACACTGTTCTATGTAACACAGTTCTCTTATGAATTTTATTGTTTGATACTAGGTAGCAGTGACACTGCGCCTGAACCAGAGGATGAGGAGGGTGAAACTAGTGAAGATGAGGTTATAGTCGAGGAGAATACAAAAAAGAAGAAAAATTTGAAGGCAAAGCAGAAGGTGAAGCAGAAGAAGGTGAAAAAGGGCAAGAAGGCCTCCACGCCTCCGGACGAGGAATCGGAAGCCGAGGAGAAACTTGAGCAAGCCAACCAGGTCTGTTCTCACTCTGCAGCTGTTATGTTCTTGTCTAATTAATGATACATATGTAGTGTAGTACTAGTGGTGTCTCCGAAGCCTCTTTGCAAGCGATTTTGAAGGAGGCAATGAAAGAACATAGTAGCAAAATGAATGAGAACATGGAGAAGCTTTTGAAACAGTATGAAAAGAAAGAAGCAGGGAAGGAAGGTAAAGGAAAGAACAATGGAGAAACAGAGAAGGATAAGGAGATGCAAGGCTCCGAGGAAGAAAAAGGCAAAGAAAAGAAGAAAAAGAAGAAAAAGAAGAAGAAAAAGAAGAAGAAAGACAGCTACAGTGACTCAGACAGTGACGATAGCACTAGTACCAGTGATAGCTCTAGTAGTAGTGAGTCAGAGGAAGAAGAACAGACGAAGAAAGAGAAGAAGAAAAAGAAGAAGAAGAAGAAGAAGAAGAAGAAGAAGAAGAAGAAGAAGAAAGAGAAGAGAGCTGCACAGCAGGCTATGCATAACACAGCCACTCGCGGTATCTATCCATTCCCACCCAACAGCTCACCCGGCTATAATTATTATGATTTTGCACTTGCGGCTATGGCACTCAAAAATCAGTAAGTTGAGCGTTGAAGTTTCTCAAAAATACTAAAAATTAGATTTATTTGAAAAATAAAAAGAATGTATTGTGTGATTAAAATGTATTCTCTTTTTTTACTCCTCCCGGTGCCTCCCCCCCCCCCCGGCCCCCCCCCCACCCCCCCCCCCCACCCCCCCCGGCCCCCCCCCCCCCCCCCCCACCCCCCCCCTCACAGCAGGTGTCTGGATCAGTCAATGTATTGACACAATTTAGCTTTAATATAACTGGCAAATCATTTTTAATACGTTATTCAGCTTATTCAAGATTATTTTTACTAAATAAAACACATTTTCAATGTCTGAATCAAATAGTGCAAAATCACCTGTAGGACAATTTCGGAAAAATTGATACCCCACATTTGGCCGAATCACTTGTTTTACCTACCTTACCTACCTTACCTACCTTACCTACCTTACCTATAAATAACTATCTTACCTATCTTATCTATCCCATGTATCTTGTCTCTTCTCTCTGCGCTCTCGGGGGCGGGTAGATAGATAGATAGATAGATAGATAGATAGATAGATAGATAGACAGATAGATAGATAGATAGATAGATAGATATATAGATAGATAGATAGATAGATAGATAGATAGATAGAGATAGATAGATAGATAGATAGTTAGATAGATAGATAGATGGATAGATAGATAGATAGATAGATAGATAGACAGATAGATAGACAGATAGATAAATAGATAGGTAGATAGGTAGGTAGAGCGTAGTTAGGTACGTAGATAGGTAGGTAGGTAGGTAGGTAGGTAGGGTAGGTGGATAGGTAGGTAGGGTAGGTAGGTAGGTAGGTAGGTAAGGTAGGTAGAATGAGCGTATTGCAATGAAGCATCAATCAGTATAGCTTGCTGAGTGCCGGGGTGACCTTCAGGCGATAGTTAACGTCGGAGCGTCTCATTGATCGGAATTCGTCTTTAGTGCGGGTTAGCCACTTCGTGGATTCGCCGACATAGTCTAGTTTAGTTTTGTGGGAAAAGATGTAGTATATAACTGAAGCTTGGTTGCCGTGGTCATGTAGTCGGTCAAGGTGGGAGTATCGAGGTCTGGCGAGAACGACGATATCCAAAGTAGGAGGGTGCGAATCTTCCGGAGCAGAGGAGTACAGTTGACAATAGCATCGATAACGGCAACGAAAAAATGAGCTCGCATAAGGGGAAAGAACTTGCTCCATAGGATCCGATTTCTGGAATTTGCTGAATATTTCTTGGCGGTGACTAAGGCTTTATACGAGGCCCTAATAGCTCGTTTTATATGATGAGCATAGGTGTGGTATCGAGTTACCGGGGCAACGTTCGTTTGGACTAGCACTCGTAGCAGTTGGTGGCAAGCTTCGGTTGCCTTGGATATGTAAAGCCCTGCTGCCGCTTTTCCCTAATCGACGTCCGAGGGGGTGTCCTTCTTACTTCTACTGCGACGAGGACGTGTCGACGCTGAGGCAGGAGTAAGGGGCGGCTTTAGGTTGGGGGGGGTTAGGTGGAGGTGGTTCCGTCCCTTGGCTTAGGTCTTTGTCCGCTTTCTCATCGTCTGCCTCGCGGACGAAAGTCTGCTTCGTAGGGGGGCTCTTGGTCTCCACGAAGTCAGTGAGGGGGGAGCGAGTGGCGATCAGGGGGCATCGTTGCCTCCACCAACGTTCGGTCCTGTTGTAGATGTAGGAGAGATAAAGAGGAAAAAGGGGGCGTGCTGACCTCGTGGTCACAATACTGAGGCAAAGGGACAAACACACAAAAACAGACACAACAAAGGAGACACAACATAAGGCTGCAGAAACGTTGGAGGACGCCATAAGTTCGACGATTCCAGAGTTATAGAATACTGTTAGAATCCAATGTCGTGCAGTGCATGACTAGTAGGTTATAATAGGCATTCGCAATCGACTCGGCTTCTTCTTCAGGGGTTTGTTCCGGGGGACGGAACACACGTACTCGTGTACGATGTGGTTGTGATAGTGAGTCCTCAGATACGGGTAGGGAAGGGTGAATAGATAAACTACCTGGTTGATTCACGCTGCTCGAGGAAGAGGAAGACGTCGGTTGGGAGGGAGATGATTGCGGGAGTGTGGACTGTAAAAGGGGGGACGCAAGCCGGCCAGTGGGAACGACGGTGGGCTGAGAGGCTGCTGGGTTTGACTGGGAGGTGACGAACACTGTCAGCGGGGTAATTGGTAGCTGCGGGCTTGCACTAAGACGGGTTGCCACCGTTGCGACGGAATCCACTTCGGCCACAGCCTTCTTCGACATGGCCACGGCATGTGCGATCATCTTCTTAACTTCTTCGATTTGTGCCGGTGAGAAACTCGTCAGGGTAGACATATTGGCGACGTCGCCTGTCTCGAAGCTTGACGCATTGTCACTCGGTTTCGTTCCCTCTTGCACGGGGGTCAGCGACTCGGTTTCGGTTCCAGACAGTTGTGAGGGTTCAGATGAGACAGATGAGCAGGATGAGCTCGACGAAGAACTAGACGGTGCGGGTGGGACGTCACTAGCTGCAGGGGTGCTGAATCTCAGACGTTTCGGTGGCCGCTCTGCATCGGCGAAGACTGTCGCGTTCTGGAGGCTAGCAAGCGGAGGAGTCGGTGAACGGCTACGGGCACCCTTCTCGGCTTTAGATTGACCAACGGCCTTGGCTTTTCCGTCTTTGCTAGGTTGCTTGCCATCATCAAATGTGCTAAAGAGTGGCGAAGGGGCAACTGGAGTTGGAGAAAACGAGCCTCGTGGAGAACTAGTGGAAAGGGAGTCACCTCGGTGACGCTTCTGAGGGATCTGCCGGAATTTCGTCAGGATTGCATTGTTAGCGGCATAGGTAGCACGGTGGTATCCTATGGCAACCTTATACACTTTGAGAACAGCAGGGCGAATTGTGGGAGTGGGCATGTATGACGAAACGAGAGCGGCTTCGATGGTGTCATATAGGTAGGAGGAGACTGCAGAAGCAAAACAGCACTGGGAAAACTCATCTCCAGTCAGGAACTTCACACCGAGGTGGGCGGCTTCTTTCTGCATCCTGTAATCCTCAATGAGGAAAGAGCGAGTTGACCAATAGAGGTCTCCGGATATAGCAGTAGCAAGATGTGAAGCTGGGGGATCAGTGTTGTAAGCGAGCCTGGGATTGCCATGGTACAAAGCATCCACGAACTGACGGTATTCATCGTAATTGTTGCCTCGTAGGCACTCTCGATACAGTTGCATAACAAAATCGTGGGGACCTCCGGACATTAGGATAGTGACAGGTACGTTATCCGACGTTTGTCTGTAAAACACTTCGTACTGACTCTTTTCCTTCGCCGTCATGTAGTTGCCTTCAACAAACGAGCATTTGCTGAGGGGAATCTTGTAGAACATAGTTGACGCCACCATCGCAAGTTCGATAGTACCATCCCACACGAATTTCTCTCCAGTCCGTACGTTTGACGATGTACTGCTGTCGTTCCACCTGTCTCGACTTTTTTCAAGGCCTCTCACATCGTACACTCTACCTCTAGCGCCATGCGTTGCCCCTGGTGGGGTCAAGGATTGTGATCTCCGTGGGGGACCTCCGAGAGGGATGGAAGCTGGGGAGCCTTGGTCTCGATTCCCGGACTTATAGCGTCTTGGAGATGGGGAACGGTACCGTCGACTTGTTGGGGGCGACGTCTGACGTTGTCTGGAGGCAGGTTGGTCATCCCTTCGTCTCGGTAGGTCACGTCGGTTGTCGCCTCGTCCTCTGGGTCAAGGAAAGACAAGAGAAAGACAAACAGTATAGAGTAGGGCAAGAAATGTAAGTTCAAGTCTTGGTGGAGGTAACCATCGTTGGTTACCTTTGTGATTATGGAGACGTGCTTTGTCGGTCGTCACGTCGACCACGGTTTCTGTCAGCCATGCAGTCGGTTTCTCCTCTTCTTCTGGGTCACGGACAAAAGCAGAGACACGGTAGGTCGGGAGATATATGTTGGTGTTCTGAGGAGAAAAGGCAACCATCGTTGGTTACCTTGGTGGGTAAGGAGAGGCACTGCGTTGGTCACTACGGCGACCACGGTTTCTGTCGGTCATGTTGTCGGTTTCTGTGTCAGAGAAGAGAGAGACAAGAGATATAAATTCCAAGAGGGATACCGAGATAGACGAGCTATTTACCGAGTCTGATTCGCTGATCAGCGTGCAGACCCCTATCACATTGTTTAATAACCAAATGTTTAACCAGAAAACGAGAAAGATCAAAGGACCGATCGTACGACCCTCGCTCCCTTTCTTGCTAAAAGACAATCGTTTGCCTTGTGCGAGAATTGCTGTGCGCGCTTCCGAGAAGCGGTTTTGGTGGTGAAGACCACCACAGTAGAGAAAAATGGCAATCGTATGCCTTCAGCTGGGAAACTTTCCATTTAAGTCAGACACCGGCCCGGCCGGTTCTACTTAAAAAGGTTGTTGACAAATGTACGTAATCATCGTTAAAAAAGAATTAAAAAATAAAGGAATGAAAAGAAAACTGATCGGTAAAGAAATATATAAATAAAGATAAAAAGATAATAGTAGACGTAAATATCGTGATAAAATATTTACAAGAACGTAGATAAAAAGTATGAAAACAAAAAAATTAATAAGTATAACGAGTATAAGAAAATCAATATATTATGTAACGATATCAGGGAATAGGATAATCCCAGTTGAAAAAATATATAAGGTAGATATGTTGAAGGATATATAATAAAAGAAGAGAAAAGAGAGGAAAGAGAAACACTAACCAACAAGAGGTAAAAAATCCTTAAAAGGATAGAGTCCCACGTCCGCTCCTTCGATGCTGTAGAGAGTCTACGTCTACGTCGGCATTGCCAAGGCGCAAATCCGTTGTTCCAGCGATCGTGGCTGATATTTTCCATAAAATATAGTACAATCCGTACCATTTCTTAAGACTTTTACTAAATTAGCTACACGTTTATTTGTTATTCATAGTCTGCAAAATAGTCATCATTTTCCTACACCTTATCTCTAATTTTCAGGTTTTTTCAAGTTTCTTCAAGTTCAATTTCAAGTTTTCACAAGTTTTTCAAGTTTTTTCCAACTTTTACCTGTTTTTTCACGTCGTGGGTGTACAGCAAAAAATGACCTGAACTCTTACAATTACCTTTTTACCCCTATCAACCATAAACGTTTTTTTCACTGACCTGCTCTCTCTTCCCTTTCACTTCACCCAACCCTCATCCGTTACCACACAACCAAAACCAATTCCCCTCTCCCAACCTCCCGCTCAGAAGCTTCGTCGCACTCAAAAACCCAAAACCATATCCTTATTTTTACTGAAAACAAAAACCCAAACAAACTCAAACTTACCTAACTCATTGCAAAGGGGTGAGCACAGTCACTCGTGGTCTGGTAAACCTCCGTTATTAAATAACTGTTCTTGAAAATATATAATATAAATTGAAGTTCAAGTTATTTATATACTTTGAGCCGGTTGAAACTTTCAACGATCATACTAAGTTAACCCTTAACTGTACGGTCCACTCGATCCACTCAAGTGGATCCAAATTTTTTTGAGTCAAAATAAAGAATTTTCTTGTTTATTAAAACGCATTTGAGGTTATCATATACTATTTGAAGAAAATTGTGATTAGAATTACAGTTGTAAAAAAAAAAAACAAATTTATCTAAGGTGTGTGAAGTGAAAATGGTTGATTTTGCTATATTTAATACAAATTTCAAACTATTTTCTGTGAATTTTCTATGCTACATACGTCGATATTAGATCTTGAAAAGTAACAAGTAAACATTAAAAACGTGCAACAAAATACCCTAACTCAAAATTAGTATCATAATTGACAGATAGAACGAGATTGGTGCATTGCAAAATGTCCAGAAATACGTCAACACAAAACGACTTACGACCCAAGAAAAATGAAATAAAACTGAAAGAAAACCAAGAAAATACATGAAAACAAAGAAGATGAAGTAAAAAGAGAACACAAGAAGGTAACGCAAGCACGACGATGTGTGAAATGTTAAATACTGGCTCGCAGATGAGACAAGAAACGAAGTTATATAAAGTGAATTTTCTAGAAAACAATAATTTCTTGTATCAGGATTGCACAAAAACAGTAAGAATCAAAATAAAAAGAGGAAGGAGAGAAGGAGTCACAGAAAAAAAAAAAAAGATAACTAACTTAGAACGTTGTAAGATATGAAACAAGTCGAAGAGATAACAAGAAAGACAAGAGGAAAAAATTTCCAAAATACTGATAATAAGTTTGGATAGTACTTAGCATTACAGGAGATATGCAGAAGCGCTGAAGTAAATGAAAATCAAAATAATGATAGTATAAGATAATTTTACAAGGATAAGCAGTTGATAGTTTCATATATAGGCAAAGAATAAAAACACCTAAAGCTAGAACGTTTGAAAATGAAGGTGCAACTGGCTGAAAGAGTGAGTAAAGAGAGTCACAAAATGCAAGTATAACACAAAAATATATAGAAAACAATTCGCACTGATACAGAGGACAGGATCATATGCTATACTATGTCTGGACAGTTTCTGTGCGTTGACAACAAACGGGGGCCATTTTCAACAACATACAAAACAATACTCGTGAGAAAAGTCAACACGAACAATCAGAAAGACCGTTGTGTCCTAAACAGAGAAAACTACACCATGAGCAAACCCAGTCTGTATACTAACTATGCACTTGAACAAAGCTTACCGTTCCCATGCAGTACTATCCTTGAAGATATCTGTGCCAGGGGGTACTCGCAAACCTCATTAGACCATATTTGATTATGCTGAGAAAGAATACTTCGCAGCAATGCAAAATCTCAATGAAATAACGGCCCACTACTCAACACCTTAAACAGGAAAGGTGTTGAGGAGCACTTTTACAAATTTGCAGGATAGGATGTCACTTGCGTGGTTGCAGAGAACAAGCTGTTAGAGTGGTGGCCATGCTGTTGAAAAAATCGACTTTCGACCACAGATTTTCCGGGAAAAGTGGCAAAAAACTTGAAATGAACGAGGCTGGCACCTCAAATCGTTGTACAAGCTGGCTTTGCCAGTTTTTTCAACAAAAGAAAGTTGTTTTCCAAACTAGAGGTGTTTTTAATCATAATACTGATATTTCCAACTGTTATCTAGTCTCAAAACATTACTACATTAAACACTCCGTGGTAAACCTCTGCACGATCCCATCAACTTAAGTGGATTCAATCCACTTAAGTGGATTGAAATTAAGTTAAGGGTTTATATTAATATTAAGTCAAGTAACCGGCCGGCATTACTACTTTTTACCCATGAGTCATCATATTATCGTTAGGGGTGACTCTGGAAAATGCCTCTCTTTTTTCTTTTTGTTGCTGACTGGCTCTGACAGTCTCCGACCTACATTTTCACACTATCCTGGTATCCTCTCTTTCTAAAGCACAGAAGGAAGATTACGTTATTATCAGACTGCTTTGAATGAATTAGATACAGACCCCGGCTTGCATTAAATCATATTCTTTTGATTATAACCGACAAAAGTTGAGTCACAGCCTAAATTTTTTTCCATGTGTAATTTATAACATCAAAAACAAAGTTAACTGCATGACCGGTTCAAAAATAATAAAACATTTACAGTTAATTCTTCAGATCACCCTGATTCAGAATCTGTAATCGATTTTAAACTATTTTTAGTAGTTTTGACAAACGAAGCATTTGAAGTTGTAAAAAAGTCACCATTTCTTGTGGAAAAAATTTCGGAAACTGTTTCAAAAAGACAGGCAGGGCCGTAATTTTTTTGCTGATTCAATGTGGTAAAAAAATGGTTTGCAACCACGATTATGATTAAAGAATCTGTCTTTGCTTGTTATTTTCAAGTCACCACTTAGCTTCTAAACTATTGAACGTTATACAATGCATCTCAATAAATAATTTGATAGAATTTTGAGAAAATTTCAACATCTCTGAGACACACAGAGTCGGCCGGAAAACAGTCCCTTAAGGGCAGCTGAACAAGCAAATAAAAATTTATTTCTAAAACAATTGACGGTCCTACAGCTCCTAAATAGGTTGGGGGAGTCCTAAACACTATACCTTCACATCTACGTAGTTTTTATTGAAAAAACACATGAAACCCGAGAAAACTTATCAAAACTTTTTTGACATTCCGACATCTTGGACTTGCCTGCCTCCAGGAGTGAAGCAGACAATTCTCTATTTCAATATTTTTGTATCTATCGTAAGTATATGTCAGTGAGATATGATTACACTAAAAAAACTGGAGGAGAAAGGTTCAGGAAAAAATGTACAGGCATGTGTAGGTCAGACACGTGAAGTTGTGAAAGCCAACTTTTTGGTTTGTAGCTTCTAGGCAAAATGAACAAAAATCCTTTGCCACGGTGGAGCTTTACCGTCCTTTATGGTTGTGAAAGACGATTCAAAGGGCCAATACTTAAAATTCTTAAAACTGATGAATACTAATATGTATATGTCCCCAAAACCAGAAAAATGCTGGTTTTGTGATTTGGAGTTTTTGGTTCCACAGACATTTACAAATAATACAAAGTTGGAGAAATACGTTTAATGATATTAAAAAACGATTCACCTATTCAGCTGTGCAAGAAATAATACTAAAACTACGAAACTTCTTTGAGATTTCGTGTTTCGACAGAAAAAAAGGTGGTTTTCTCCTAGCTGGTTTGTAGCATACAAGAAAAATTATCAACTTCCGAAATATTTTGTGCACTTCAAGTAATCAACAACACTCAAGGTTACTATGTATATACTGCCTTGGATAGCTTTAACATGCTTTGTGGTAAAAGATAGCTGATGCACTCAGGGAACACTTTCCTCTGGCATCCGATCTTTTCGGAGGGCGCCTAGACCGGCAGGCCCTGCCCCGACACCCACCACAAAAAATGATTGAGTTCACTGGATTGACTTTTTCTAAAAATGGCCCGACGGTGTCAAAAACCTCAAAACTCCAGCCGGAAAAGTCTCCTCCTAAACTACTTCACCTTTGATAAAAAGGGCTTCAGATTCAGAAAGCTCTGCCTCGATATTAGTCCCCACCAAATTATCGTGAATTATGCCAGTTCAAACTTTACACAATATTAATAATTTTTTTCAATACTATGCCGGCCCACCCGGTATATAATGGCAATTCTCACCGTTCCGGTCTGTCGGTTATCTTTGGTGTAGAGATTACGGAGTCCCTAATTTAGGTATTCCTCAGTCTTCACATCGTTAGTTTAGTTTATTATATCATTAAATTTCGTGATATTGTAACAATCTGAAGTCGCTAATAAATACACGGGGTATATAATTTTTCTCGTTCCTCGAAAATTTCTACCAAGAAAGAGGGAGGAGAAGGGTTAAGAGGGAGGGGTCAATTTTTGCGGATGTGCTCTTCTTGTTTCAATGCTCTTTCTTGAGTTGCTTTGGGTTTGGAGGCATGCAAGGGGGAGGGGACATTGCTTTTCTTGGAGGAGAGGGGCACTCAAGTAGATGATAACCCAGAACTCGTCATGAATTTTTGCAAAATTCACGACTTCGTCTGGGTTGTGGCAACCCCTCCTATGGATAGTAGATACAAAGAAACAAAAACAACCAAATAGCCTTATACAGCACACTTCAAGAAAATATGTATGTATCATAAAATTGACCTTTTTCGTCTTACTCTTCCAACTTCAAATCAACCACCTACCACACACAAGTATGGTATGAGTAAATCTCTTTGAAATGAAGAGGGCTTTCGCCCAATTTTTTTAAAATTGAAAACACACTAGTTTATACTCCTATGTGCTAAAGGAGTTAGTAGTAAAAACTACTATTTCAATTAATTCTTTGTCTTTTATATTTCTCATATTCGTCAATTACATTGTATGTTGTTTTTCCTCCTTCAATCATTTTTCTTGCTCTAATCTCATCATCAACTCCCATTGGTTGATTTTCGGCACTTAGCCAATTCTCAAATAATCGTAATTGTTTTTTCTTGTTCAATTCTTTCCTCTTTTCTTCTCTCTTTACCAAATCTATTTTCTCCTTTCGTTCTGCTTCTTCTTTTTTCTGATTTAGCAATTCTTCAATAGCAAAAATTTTATTTTGTTCTGCTTTTTCTTGTTTCTCCAATTCCAATAACTCTTGTCGTTTTTGCTCCTTTCTACTCTGTATAATGTCAAGTTTTACTTCGCTATTTGTCTTATATTTCATTATCTGTGTGTATGTTTTGTCTTTTAATTTCTCTAACCACTTATTGGTGGTTTCTCTTTCAACATACTCTACATCACTACCATCGTCATCACTCATTCTTGTTCGCACTTTGTCTGATTGAGACTATTCTGAAAAAGCAAAAGTTGTCCAACTCCAGAATTTAGAAGGTGTGTAATTGACCTGAGCCTCTAGGTGTGCGGTGTAAAAAAAAATTTCGCTTTTCCTTTTTTTCAGGCATTTCAAACGAACAGCCGAAATCCAGAAATTCACACAATTGAGTAAAATGTTTTTCCTCGTGCTTTTTTGTTCTGCGACTTTTTTTTTCAGAATTCCAAAAGCGATCAAGACAAGAAGCCCAAATCATCGTCTGTTGTGCAGGTATGGCCGACAACGAACCGCGGGAGGAGCCAGAGGAGGGCGATGGCAAGCTTCCTGAGGAGAAGCAACCTGAAGATCCCGAAGTAAAGGTAAGTTGGTTGTTTCATTTCTTTTTTTTTGCAAATGAAGGGGGGTTTAGGCGTTGGCAGAAGCAGTTGGCGCAATGCGCGTCGGTCTTATTACCGCTCAAAATATTCAGAAAGAATTGGGTAGGATGAGGGCGGTTGTGCGGGAGCCAAATCACGAGCGTAATCAACCGATTGAAGGCAAGCAGGATTATTGGGTTGAAATAGATAAGGAAAATGGCGTTGCCAGAATTTACGAACTACCGAATGAGGGTCTTCCAAGAGCAAAGTTGAATGCGTACAAATCGCCAATGAGGAGGGAACAAGTACCAGAACATTTTGTTGTCCTTTTTACCGATGGAAGTTTCAGGCTTTTTCGTTTGTGGGATAATATTGGCACCGTCGCGGACTATTATGGGCTCACCGTCAAGACGGCTTACAGGGTTGTGTTTGAATAAAGGTGCTACCACCGCAACTAAACAAATAGAGATTTTATTAATATATTTTTATTAATAATATTTTTATTTGTGGTATTTTTCATTAAATGTCTAGTATTACTTTTGCCTTTCGTTCTCTCTTACTTGTTATGATGTTTTCCGGCTCTATTTGTTCCCTTTTAAGTAGTTCTTTTGTCTTCTTCTCTTTTATAATTTCTTTTGTTTGTTGTTTTATGTCTTTCTCTTCATCAATAGGTTTTGTAAAATCGGTTTTCAATAAATCCATCGGGCTTACTAACTCGTCATTATTTAATATTAATTTAAATCCGGAACGGCCTTTAACTTTATAAATAATTTTGCTGAAAGTCTTTCCTCCTTTGGAAAATAAATTACGTTTGTTTTCCTTACGAACACTATCACCAACATTGAATTCATTAATAAGGTTATCTCTAGTTATGACTTGCTTGTTTTTATCTCTTCTAGCAAAGACATCCACCGGTCTGGCTTGAATTCCCCTATGTAATTTATGATTATAAGCATTAACCAAATCTTGAATATAACTTACCCAATCAAAATTTCTATTAGTTTCAAATAATAAATCCAACCACCTTCTAATACTCCTTATAACTCTATCAACAACCGCTAAGGCCCTATGGTCGCCTACTTCAACCACATCGTGTTTAATACCATTTTGAATAAAATAATCACGAGTAGCACCTTTATATTCTCCTCCGCTGTCTGTTGTAATTGATTTAGGTTTATAAGGTATAGATTTCAAAGCATAATAAACTTCTTTCGCTGTTTTATTTTTAATGGAATGATTATTAAATATCTTGAATGACAATCAATCCAAACAAGCATCCAAGCATATCCTTTATTTCCTTTCTTATCTTTTATCTTACTCATATCGGCTAAGTATAAGAAAACTTGGTCTAATGGATTATCAACCCATACAGTATTCCATATTTTCGGGTTCTTTTTCTGGTGGTGTATTTCAAGGGCTTCTTCTTCTTTTGTTCTTTGAATTTCTTCTCCAGTTGGTGTGTCTTCTAATTGACTATTACGATTTGATTATTAATAATTGTATGTTTATGGTCTAAATCTGGCATTTATATAGTATGAGATTTTCAAAGTCAAAGGTAAAAAACAAAAAATATAAAGTCATTAGTCCGAAAGGTAAGGTTATTAATTTTGGAGATATCAGATACGAACATTATAAAGACCGCATAGGGTTATACTCACATTTAGACCATCTGGATAAAGAAAGAAGAAAAAACTATAGAGCAAGAGCAAAAGCAATAAGAAACTCAAAAGGAGAATTAACTTTTAATAATCCGGAGTACAGTAATTATTATTCTTACCATTTCCTTTGGTAATGATATTTGAAAGACGATTTCGTCGTTTTCAAACATCGTTTTTTCTTTTTATTTACATTTGGACTTTAGAATTTTAAGAAACATTTTTCAACATCATTATTTTTTTCTTTCTTAGCACCACCAGAAGATTGATTATATACTTTTACACTCACACTACTAGACTTCTTACCTTTCTTCGGCTTCGGTTCTTCTTCTTCACTACTCTCACTTTCACTTTCTTCACTCTCAGGCTCTGGCTTCTTACTCTTCTTCTTTTCTCTCTTAGTTTCCGCTTTCTTTCTTCTTATCTTCATTTTTGCCATCTTTTCAGCAATGATATCAGTAAAATCACATTCACTTTCACTATCACTGCTTTGCTCGGGTGTGTCATCTTGGTCTTTTTCATTAACAATATCGCTCGCCACATTCTTATTTTCTATCTCTGCTATTTTTTGTTCCATATCTTCGTCTTCACTTTTAACCGCATTTCGGTATTGTTCCAAAACCTTTTTGGCATGTTCCATTTTTCGTTGTTTCGCTTTTGCTTTTATTCCTTCAACAGCACTCCCCCAGTTCTTACGACTTGCTTCGGGAGACGGCATTTTAGAATCTCACTTCGTGCTTCGCACTCTCGCTTATTCTAAAAATATTCTATACTAAGATTAATATATTTTAGTATTTTTAAAATAAAATATTTAATTATATAATGTCGCAATATAAATCATTACTTGGCTTGAATGAGTTGGCAGTTGATAGTCTAAATATACTTAACTTAGACTTAACCAATACAAACATAGTCGGTCTGAATACAGACAGAGTGCCAGAAGATGAAAACCCTTTGAACCTCTACTATACGGATTTACGATTTGACACAAGATTATCTACCAAATCAACTACGGATATCAAAGAAGGAAGCAGTTTATACTACACAGAGCAACGAGTAAGGGATAATGACGAAGTCAAAGCCTCAACTCAACACAGAAGCAATACTTCCAATCCGCACCAAACCAGTTTATACAATTTGATAGACACTAACATATCCGCTCCAACGGTCGGGCAATACTTAACATATAATGATGTAGATGGTAAATGGAGAAATACAACAATCGGCTCAATTGATACACTCACAGATGTAGTCATTACAGCACCAATAGCGATGAATAGTTATCTAACATATAACTCAATAAACTGGGTAAATAAAACATTTCCGATAAATGTTGATGAAACAGGCAATATTAGTATGGGCGGTAATTTGAATATAACAGGAGTTAATTTATTAAATACCAAAGATGTTGATACTTGGATATCAGAGCACGAAGACAATAATGATAAAGTGTCCGCGGATGGTTCAATTAATACACACAGCGATGTTACAATAACGGACACACCCGCCGACAACCAACTACTCATTTATAGCACAGGCCAATGGAGAAACACAAACTCACCTTTTCTTAGATTAGACGGAACAGCAAACATGACGGGCGGATTAAATATGGGAGGATTTGCTATTTCAAATGTCGGTAATGTTGATGGTATTGATGTTTCGGCTCTTGACACCGCAGTCGTTAAACTAACGGGAGACCAAACCATAACAGGAAACAAAATATTTACTACTTATTTGGGGGTAAAAGATTCAAATCCATTAAACACTGGTAAGTTATTCTTCAATTACAACAATAATATGGGTTCTATTTATTCGTCGGAGGTAGGTGGAGCAACGGGCTATCCATTATCTATTGTTGGTTCTTCCATACTTCTTGCTTCTACCACGGGGAGTGGGATAACATTGACTGGTAATGTTTTAAATTTTAGTGGCACAACAGCAATCAGCGGACTTCCAGCACCATTCAACGATGGTGATGCTTCAACAAAAGCATACACCGATACGAAATTAGCAAAAGACGGCACAACGGCTATGACGGGTAGTTTAAATATGGGTGTGTTTGCAATTACAAATGTTGGTCATGTTGATGGTGTTGATGTTTCTGCCATTGATACTTCTGTGGTTAAACTAACAGGAGACCAAACCATAGCAGGAACCAAAACATTCAGCAACATAATAAATGCTAGTGCGGGGATTGATATGAAAAGTCAAAGCATAACAAATGTTAATCTTGTTGATGGTATTGATGTTTCTACTCTTGACACTTCGGTGGTTAAACTAACAGGAGACCAAACCATAGCAGGGAATAAAAATTTACATCAGTTTTAGAAGTAAGTGGTTCGTCCAATCCAACTACTTTTGACGGCATTGGCATAGCCTTTGATACAAAAATAGGAATGATTGCCGCACAAAAACCAGCCACAGCGACTTGGTATCCGATACAAATAACGGGGTCGTATGTTGAGTTATATTCGGGTAATACTTTAATTATAACCGCAACTGGCACTACACTATCTTTGAATAACAACAAAATAACAAACTTAGCCACACCATCAGCAACAACGGACGGAGCAAACAAAAGTTATGCGGATACATTAGACGGGCAAAATGTGAAACTAACAGGAAACCAAACCATAGCAGGAATTAAGACATATAGCAGTGGTGTTGAAATAACGGGAAATTCAATCAATTCAACAACAAAGGGCACATTTATCGTTTTCAATTCTACCAGTAATATTGGGTCAATTGCTAGTTTGGATATGAAAACTGCAACATATTACAACTGTGAAATTTCTGCAAAAAAAATGTTTTATTATTGACGGGACGATTGTCGGTTGGGTAAATGCTTCGGGGCTAGATTGTAATAGTAGTAAAATAGCAAACCTTGGAATTCCGACATTAGTGACGGACGGAGCGACAAAAGGGTATGCGGACACATTGGACGGGCAAAATGTAAAACTAACAACAGACCAAACCATAACAGGAAGCAAAACATTTAATGGGGCGAGCACTGTGATAAAATATCTAACTTTAACGAACAATGCCGATTTTAATAATCAAACTATCACTAATGGCGGAAATATAACGTATAATGGGGCGAGGATATTAAACCAAAATGGAGGTGATATATTCTTTTCACAGACATCAGGAGATTATCAATATTTCTTATTTACTCTAAATACCGCTACAAGTGGAACCGCGAACCAACGAGGTTATGTATTTACGAATGTAGCATCTGATGTAAAAGGGGCGGGACTTTATATTTCAAAACTTTTGGATAATAAAAGTGCTTCGTCTGACATTGTCCGTTTTAACAATGCTGGCGGTATGCGGTTTTATGGTGCTTTGGATATGAACTCAAACAATATAACAAATGGCGGAACAATAACTGGAACGACAATTACTTCAACCGCTGGTATATCAACGACGACACTAACGGCGAGTGGATTAATAACAGCAAATGCGAGTATATCAACAACAACCGCAACCGCGAGTGGATTAATAACGGCAAATGCGGGGATATCAACAACGACATTGGCAACGAGCGACAAAATAACAACAACTAAAGATGTATCAAATGTAAGCCGTCCAATAATTATAGGAAATTCAAAAAAATCAGCAAATGGGGCGACAGGTGGATTAGAATTATACGGAACGACTTCAAATATTGGAGGGGCACACTTACAGGCAGTAATATCCACAGATGCTTATCCAACATTTCAATTATTGAACTGGGCACACGACAATGTTAATTTAAGTTTTGATGCTTATTTTGATGGCACGAACTGGAAATCATCTTCTGCGTCATCTAACTTTCTAATTCAAAAAGGTGTAAAACTCACTTTTTATTATAATTCAGGAACAACTGTGGGAAACAATATATCTTACACTGAGGCGATGAACATTAATACGTCGGGAGAGGTAGTCATCCCAACAGCATCCAGCGGTTTTTTAACCATACGAAAAAGACCCGCTTCTACCATTGACGCACAACTATATTTTAAATCGGGAGGATATACGAATTATGGAGTAATTGTTTCTTCTACTGGTTTGCTTCATGCTTGGTATACTTCAAACTCTACTACTGGCGAGCCGTCTGGTAGTTATAATTATATTCCGCTAAATGGTGCTTGGACAAACTCATCGGACAGGAGATTAAAATCAGATATTTAAACATTAGACTGCGGGGATTGTTGCGAGAAACTAATGAAAATAAATTGTTGTTCATATTATTTGAAATCAGACGAGAAGAAAGAAAAAAAGAACCACGGATTTATTGCGGATGAGGTAAAAAAGATTTTTCCAGAATTTGTATCTGAAAGTGGAATGAAAGCGGATGATGGAAATGGCTACCTTGAAGGCATAACATATACAAGTTTTATACCTGTATTGGTCAGCGCTTTTCAACACATGGCGGAAAAGGTAGTTAATTTAGAAAAACAAAATAATAATCTCATGAATATGCTACAAGACCAAGCAAATCAATTAGCAGAAATCAGAGTGTCCGTTATTGACAATGTCAAACAATAATACAACCAGACTTCATAGACCCCCACCTATTATGGATATGGATGGCGAACTAACTCCCGAATTAAAGTCTCGTGTTCTTGAAGTAGAACTAAAGACTGAGGAAAAAAAAGTAGAGCACGAATTGGAAGATAACTGGAATTGTTGTTGTATAAAAAACAGACCGACAGACAGCCGACTTATTAAATACTTATTTCAAATGGGTATCATTATCTCCATTATAACCCTTTGTATCGTAAGGCTATCTGAAAAGAACTTACCCTGTGAGGTAGCCAACACTTATGTCGGAATTTTGACATTGCTTATCGGTATTTGCCTTCCATCACCTTCTTCAAAGAAATAAACATTCGTATATATGTGTCATATACCACATATCATCATTTGAGCACATTAAAGGAATGGCTTCATCAAAACTAATACACCAATCTGACATTAGCTTATACACACATTTAAATTTAGTATCTATACCTTTTTGAATACAATAAACACAACTTATATTCTTTTTTTCACTTATCCGTGAGTAAAAGTCGCAGGCAGTCCGACCTAACACAGACCAAACAAATATTAATAAAATTTTTATCATCTTATATCTATATTTATATATTTTAACCACAAAGCACGAAGTGGCGAAGCAAGCGTAGTCAGAATGACGGAGCACAAATACCAAAAGATTATTTTTCTGAGCAATGATTTTGCTGGAGGAAGCAAAACATTTAATAAAAATATTCAAATGTCATTCACACCCACCAAAATGAATGTAAAATTTATCCACTATATGAACGACCAGACCGAAACCAAAACCAGAATTCTTTACATGGATAGAATTGGAATTATTGGAACATTTGCGGACAGCACCACAGCAAACATTTCAAATCTCGGTTATAATTTGGGTGTTGTCGGATGGACTGACGGACAATATACATTTAAAGTCCTTGAAACCGACAGCGGAAATATTGACACAGGAAATTTAGCGGGCCGAATTGTTGTGTGTTTGGAATTCGTAGGGTAGGTGAAACCTACCCAGATTGTTGCGGATTTATCCGCAACGAATTCGTTGCGTAGAATATAGGATGGAGAAAATAAACAATGTCAAAGTTAAGCCTGTGAAGCAGGATGGAAACGGAGATAAAAAGCAAAGGGTTATAAATTATTTAATGAGCCGTATGCCAACATATTTCTACTTGCCCGTAAGAAGAGCGGTAAGACGACAGCACTCTTTGAAATACTGAAACGGACAACAGACAGAAAAACCCGTATTGTCATTATTGCTTCAACCATACACAAGGACTACATTTATAAAGCAATGGTAAAGCACTTTAAGAACAGAGGCAACCCGATGGCAATATATACCTTTCTTAAATCAGATGGTGTAAATGTCATTGATTATGAGTTAGACAAACTGAACAGACATGACGAGCAACACGAAGGAGAAATCAAAGATGAAGAAGAAATAGAGAAGCCACAATTTTTATACTTTGGAAAAGAAGAAAAAAAGAAACAGAGCACCGCAGAGGCAAAAGAAAGGCCGAGTAAGTATATAACTCCAGAGGTTGTTTTTGTTTTGGACGATTTAGGGAGTGGATTAAGAGACAAGTCCGTAAGTGATTTGCTAAAAAAGAACAGACACTATAAATCAAAGGTGATTATGTCTAGTCAGTATTTGAATGACCTACGGCCAGAAGCCATTAAGCAGTTAGATTATTTGTTAATCTTTCCAAGCCAGTCTCAGGATAAAATGGAACTCGTGTATAAACACTTAGACCTATCTTTTGACTTTGATTACTTTATTCAAAAGTATCACGAAGCAACAAAGGAGAGATTTAATTTTCTTTATGTTTCAAGTGTTGATGATGAGTTAAGAAAAAACTTCAACTATCGCTTGCGATAGTTAGTTGTCCCGCTTGCGGAACTAACTTCAATTTCAGATTAAAATAGTATTTTTAGAAATTATAATTATTTTTTATTTTTGCTGAAAGATTTTTTAAAAATCTTTCTAATATATGCCAGTATCACCAGTGATAATTTCACAACCATCAGGATATAACATCGGATACAATCCATCAATGCCACAGAAGGGAGGAAAAAAGAAAACTAAGAAGAAGGGATGTGGGCAAAAGGGAGGAAAGATTAACTGGGCAAAGGTCGGAAAAACCGCAATGGCCGTTGATAAATTTCTTCGCGGTAATAAGTTAATCTCAAGGACTGCGGGAGCATTAAGTAGTGTCGGGGTGCCTTACGCTGGTAGTGTTGGTGCTGTAGCATCAAGACTGGGGTATGGTAAGCAACGAGGAGGTGCTGTAAAGTTCAGATAAAACGTGTTTCATTAAATGATGATATTTTGTTCTGACTTCGTCATCACAAAACATCGATGAACATTATTTTTTCCTAAAATAAAAAAACGATAGTTTAGAATAAGTGAGAGTGCGATAGCACGAAACGCAATTCTAAACTATCTATACAATGGTCGCTAAAAAGACTAATAAGAAAAAGGCTAAGGTAAGACCCCCGCGGGTTTATAGGAATAAGAGCGGGAGACCGTAAATTATCCAGAAGGGTAAAAAATATTATCTTAATTTTGGTAAGAACACAATGATATGAGCACACTTCAAATCGTTAAGTTGTTTTTGAAATATATTGGTAAGCAGAGGCCACAAAGGCAGGGTCGTAAACCAAGAGAAAAAATAATCAAATCTGATTTCAATCGTCTTGAACACGAGAACCGAAACCAGATACAAAGCAACTTACAAAAGAAATATGAGTTAATACATGACGAGGAAGAAAAGGAAAAGAAGAAGAGGGATGAGATGGAAGAAGAAAAGAAAAGGCTAGAACGAAAAGACGTAGCAGATGCGAAGGAAAGGCAGGATGAGTTAGCAAGGATATACCGCAATGAACTATCCGATATCAAGGAACGACAAGAACAAAAAGACAGAGAACTAAGAAGGGAGCAAAAACTCATAGATGATGTAAAATATGAAGAAGACAGAAAAAATAGAATACAAGCATTACCACCGCCACCGCAATATCAATATATTATGCCACCGCAATATGGACAGCCACAAGCACCGCCACAATTTGGAGCACCACCACAAGCACCGCCATTTGGAGCACCACCACAAGCACCGCCATTACCTAATTTAGGAGATGAAGCACCATTGAAAACGAAAGAGCAATATGAGGAAGAAAAAAAGCAAAAGCAGAAAGATATTGAAACACTGAAATTAGCAGGATATACAGATAAGTTCATAAAAAAGATGAGTCGTAAAGACTTACAAAAAGCCAGTCAAGATATTCAGATGGCTATAGCCACAGCAACGTCTTTAGAAGAACAGAAAAAGTTAGCAGAAGAATATAAAGAAAAACTTGAAAAGGAAGAAAAGAAGGCAGAAGAAAAGGGTAAGTATTTTGAACATTTACAAATTAATCAATTTTTAATATCAGCATTTTCAAAAACTTATCACCCAACCATTACTATAAAAGAGTTAGCACAAGCTTTAAAAAAGAGACTAGATAGTGATGGACATAAAAAATTAAATTACAAAGACACTTCAAAGTGGATTATTAACATGATTAAAAGGTTTAATATTGATGTTGGAAATGAAAAGGAAAACGTAAAAAGAAAAGTAGCGGATTATGCTAGATATGAAGATTATATGGGTATTAATGTGCAAAAAGGTAGTGGAGCGAAGACATTAGAAGAATTAATTGATAAGGTATTTTCAATAGCGAAAATAAAAAAATACTTAGCCCGCAAAGATTGGAAACACACAATGAACAAACATGATTTTGTAAATACTCTAACTAACAAAATGACTTCTGATCCGAATTTAGATAAACAAGTTTCAAAGGATTTGAATATTGATGAAGGAATGCCACTGGAGGGGGTTCCACCCCCTACCATACCCCCGAGCACATCGTGGCAAAGCCACTCATCGCGGAGACGCCACAACCACAGCAACCAGAGCCAGAGCAAGAGCAACAGCAACCTGAGCCAGAGCAAGAGCAACAGCAACCACAGACAGACGAGCCACAGCCAGACGAACAAACAGGAGAGGGTCGCGGTTTAATGACTAATGAAATAGATGGTATAATGAAAAAATATGGATGGTATCTCGGAGCAATAGCGAGTGATGAAATTTACAAACTAAATCCAGAAAAAAGAAAGCAATACGGATTTATTATGAATTTGGACAATCACAAACAAGCGGGGTCTCATTGGATTGCTATATGGGTAAGTCTAGATAAAGACAGGAGTGTTGAAGTGTATGACCCTTTGGCTGAATATCAACCGACTGAAGACTTTCAACAACAAATGAAACAACTAATTGACCGAAGCCACCCCGATAGTTATTTATTAATGAAGGTCAATCAAGTAAAGCAACAATCAGACACATCAGACACGTGTGGTTGGCACTCAATGAGGTTTTTAATGGAGAGGGCGAAAGGCAACCGATTTAAGTTTGCTAGTGGCTATACAGACTTAAAAGAAGACGAAGCGGAAAAATTGAAAGCACAGAATGGTTATGGTAATTTTGATACATACATTTGATATTTGTTTCAGACTTCGTCTTCAACAAACATCGGGGGCTACGCACTTTTAAGGATTACAATAAGCATTAATTTTTTGAAAAAGAAAAAAACGATTTTTAGAATAAGCGATAGTGCGGAGCACGACCATCTCGTAGAGTGATTACGCCCTTCGGGCAGTAAAGCGCAATTCTAAATATCATGGAGTACAAGGGAGGTCGTGCGAGTGGTATCTATTACATCAATAGCAAAAACAGGATAACATGCTCAGACAGCGACTTTACACACGAAGTCAATATGAAGGGGCTAGACAATCCCACACATTGTAAAATTCTTCATATCTATGTTCCAAAGTCGTATTACTCTGTGGCTTCCCCATATAATACTTTTACACTTAGCGAAGACGGATATGAGGCTTTAATTACGATACCTGAGGGAAACTACACAATGAACAATTTAAAAAATAAGTTGTCGGAGGTACTGACGGCAGAAAGTCCGAATGACTATACTTATGTTGTCTCAAGCAACAATACAAACACAGAAGCGGAGGATGGTAAATTAACATTCAGTGTTTCAAATAACGGAGGTATTCAACCACGGTTTATATTTGATGGTGATACACGTATTCACGAGGTTATGGGGTTTGATAGAAACTCAACATATTTCTTTGCTAATGATTTTATTAAATCGCCAAATGTAATTATTCTAACTGGGGAAAAGACTTTATACCTTCAATCAGACTTAGTTGGTGAAGGAGATAATCACGTGCTACAAGAAATATACACTGCCAACGAAATTCCTTTTGGTGCTGTTATATACGACGGAAGTGGGTCAGAGTATGGTAAGAAATTATCCTCCAGTTCAAATAATGTATATAGGTTTTATCTTACAGACGAAAACTATCAGGCTATAAATCTTAATGGTTTGGGTATTGTTATGACATTGTTGATTTACAGAGAGACTAATTATTTTAATTTATTTACATCCTTTTTCAATTTATTAAAATCTAGGTAATTAATTTAATTTTAGAATTATTTATTTTTTTATTGAAAGATTTTTAAAATCTTTCTAATATATTCTTGTGAATTAGTTAATAATCTCAACTGCCTAAAAATCAAAAAACAAAATGCCAACTCAACACGGCGGAGAATTAGACTTCAGTAAGACTGATTATATCAGTGCTTCGTATCGTTTGAATAAACTTGCTCCACGTGAGGGTTCTGGAACCTTTGAGGTCACCACTGCTGGCGGACAAGAACGAAGTTTTGACCTTATTAGCAGACCTTTTAATCTCGCTCGGTCTTATTTGAGTTTTACTTATACTATGAGAGCAGCGGGCGCCAACACTTATTCAATAATTGTTATAGACTGCCTTTCATCCATTAGACAAATTCAACTTCAGACCCGTAGCGGTGTTTATTTGTGCGACCTTAATAACCTCGGGACTGTTACTAAAATGCTTTGGAAGCCTGAGACATCTTTGAAGGATTTCCTTGACCTTCCTAACCACGATGTCGCTACTGGACACGGTTGTATGCTTCAAAAGTGTAATGCGAATGGATTGATTAACATTAGTGCCGCAGCAGCCACAAGGACTAACTTTCGTGCTATGACTGATGCTGGAAACAACGTGGCTGCTAGCACACTTGCTATGTTTGCTGAACCTCCCATCAGTGCTCGTCGTCATAACGATGCCGCATTGACTGACGGGACTGGCGTGCTTTCTCCTGTAAATGTTAATTACAACGAAGCAAAATATCTTGTAGGTAGTGCAGAAAATGCCGCCACCGCTATCAATGTTAAAATTCCTTTGAGTATGCTTATTGACACCATTTTCGCACTTGATAAAACCATTATGTTTCCAGAGATTTTGACGATGCGGATTGTGTGGAATGCGACTGACAGATCTAGTTATACAGTGACTAATGGTGCGGCGACTGCTATTAATACTGCGAATATCGGCTCCGCGGCGACGGCTGTCAGTGCTGATGTTACTAATCTTGCTTTGTTTCTGGCTGTTGAAACTAATCCTGATGTCATTCAATCCATTCAGGCGAAGATTGCTAGCCCTGAGGGTATGAGTTTTAACATTGATTTTCCTTATGTGTATAAAAACACTATCGCAGCAAGCACAACACAAAACATTATTATGAGATTTGACAGCGGACACGGTCGCAGATTGAAGAAGATTTATCACTCTGTTTTCAATAATTCTGAAACAAAGAATACGGCTTATGACCACGATAACAGAGCACAGGCTAAGGTTGTAAGTTTTTACACCACACTTGACGGAGCACGACAGCAGGAGTTTAATATTGATACCTCCCTAGAAGAAGACTATATGTATTTGAAATCAAAGATTGAGGGTTCTGCTTTGTTGAATGCGGACATATACAAATATAACTGGTTTTGGTGTGATGCTTGGGATAACACTCGTCCGCTGTGGAGCAAAGACCAGAATGAGATTAGCGGACTTGACCTGTCTATGGAGCGACAATGGAAATTCATTGCGACGACTGCGAATAATGCTCACAACCATTACACAGTGGCCATTACTCAGCGAGAGGTTCAAGTGAAGGCAAATGTTATTTCAATTAGTTAAGTGTGTAATTATTATTTTTGATAGTTAATTTATTTTTTTTAATAATATAGACCTACAATGTCCCACCAGAGAAATTTGGTCGCACAAAATCCCGACGGAGATTTTATAAATGTCAAAGTTGGATATGATGGTAATATTGAAACCAATAATATGAAAACCGCTTTCGGCGAAGCACTAACAAGCCAACTTACGCCAGTTGTTCAGGAAATTTTTCCATACACCATTAATACCCGAATATGGTCATTAACTCAGACAAATGCGAGTGTTTCTTTTAATAGTAATATGGCGGAATTAAAAACTCAAGCAAACAATACTTCAACTGCTATTCTAACAAGTAAAAGAAGAATAAAATATCTGACTGGTATGGGAGTTGTTGGACGCTTTACTGCTATATGGACGTCTGATGACACAAAAGACTATTATTCTTGTGTAGGAATTGGTGAAAGTGATTTTTCAAATGGTTTCTATTTTTATAAAACTAATGTCGGGATGCGAATTCTACATGCCAAAGGAGGGGCAGCAACTTATTTTCAACAAGCAAACTGGGATGACCCATGCGATGGAACAAAAGATATGCCTGTTATTGATTGGAGTAAAGGAAATGTATTCCAAATTCAATTTCAATATTTAGGCTTTGGTGCTATAAGGTTTTCTATTGAAAATCATACAACGGGAGAATTTCAATTAGTCCATACTATTAAGTATGCGAATGCCAACACAGGTGTAAGTCTAAGAAACACTACTTTACCATTTACCGCACTAATGAGGAATGATGCTTCTACCGGAATTCAAAGTCTTAAAACAGCGAGTGTTGGATTATTTATTGAAGGAAGTAATACAATAAACACAAGTATAACGAACGAAGTTGAAGGGAGTGAGCCAGCAAGCACAACAGAAAGCCCGATATTAAGTATCAGGAATAAAGCAACATTTGATGCGGGCGGTGCTAATTTAACAAATTATTCAAATGTTTATCCCACTTTGATAAGTATTACAAATGAAGATACTAAGTCAAATGTTGTCAGAATAGTATTAAATGGAACACTAACTGGAGCAGGTTTTGCTGATGTTGATTCTAAGTATTCAATTGTAGATACTGACACAAAGGCGAGTGCTATCGCAAACGGAACAACAATTTTTAAACTATATGTAAATAGTGCTTCAACTCAACAAATCAATCTTAGAAGTTATGATATATACCTATCACCGAGTGATGTATTGACTTTTACACAGAAGTCTGTCTCTGCTGGTGGAGGAGGAAATGTCAATATTATTGCTAACTTCGTTGAGGATCAGTGATATTTGTTTCAGACTACGTCTTCAACAAACATCGTAAACCATTAAAGTAAAAAATAAAAGCAAAAAAAATTTAATGGAAAACGATGTTTTATGAAACCGCGTAGCGGGTGAATAAAATATCAAATAATTTTTTTTATGTCATCCACATTTTGGCGCCACTGCTGTTGAACTAACCATTCAAGGTATGGTTTATCAATTTGGCTACATCTTCAATGTTTTTGTGTGTATATTTTCCATATTGAAGAACAACATCTTTCTTTAATATACATTCTTCTTCTGTACATGTAGCATTCGCTATTTCTTCGCCAACATTAGCCTTTATTTCGGTAATTCCAGTCTCTCTCACAACAAGATCTGTTTCCTTAAAAGGAGTGCTTTGTTCCTCCATCATTTTTTCTAATGTGATCTCCAATGGAATAACTACTTTCACGTTGTCGTCCCTCGGCTTGTATTGCTCATAGAAAGATACAATGTCAGGCTTAGTCCATTTAATCGTGGGCTTTTCAATAGAAACATCAAGGTTCCATTTTTCAATTTCATTCAAGTAGTCTTGTTTGGTGTTGAGGTCTGCCATAATATATATGTAAAGATTTTATTTTATTATAAATATTTTTTTAATTCACTTTTAATGTCAGTAAATTTATCAAACCATGGCTGTTTCATAACCCATTCAAGGTATGATTTATCAATAGTTGCAACGTCTTGAATTTTCTTACCTTTATATTTACCAAATGGAAAAGTATCCTTTGGCTTGCATTCTCTACTTTTTTCAATTGCATTAATTTCTTCGTCAATAATCTGTTGGACATCTCTTACTGAAAAGAATTCCTTATTCTTCTCAATTGAAAGTCGTCCAAATTTTTCAGATAGTCTGGTGAGGGTTGTCATTGGTCTATATAGAGTGGTAAAAAAATTTATTGCAAAAAAAAATTAATTATTTGTTTATCATTTTTATTTTTTAAGAGAGGACACGAAGCCGTAAGGGATACTATCATTTTCGTTGATAAACTCACGCCCGCACAATCTTGTTTTATTAACTACTTTTACTACATTCTTTTGGTAGTGTATGCTAAAGTGTTCAATATGTTGTTGTTTGCTGTTTCTGCTAGTATGTATTTTCTTCATTATAAAGTCTCTGGTATTAGTTAAACTTTCGCCCTTATCCATTAATTCATAAGCGGTTGAATTTAATTTTTTCAAATCCAAACCTTTTCCTCTAAAGTGGAAATGAGTTTTACCTTTTTCTTCCCCTTTCTTTACATACTCCAACATATACAATTTTGGTGCTACCCATATTCCCCTTATTATTTTACAATCTGTTCCAAGGTCATCATCCATTCCGCCGATTGTTTTATCCCTAAATCTTTTAATCAGTTCAATGTTTCTTACATGGCTTTGAATGCTGTCTGTATCTGTATAATAATAATCTCTGTCGGGGTCGTTGTTTGGATTGGCTTCAGTCATATACTTATACATAATTCGTCTGCTGTATGCTAGGATAAATGCCCCGCAGTGAGTGGGTTTTGTAATTTTTTCTTCTTTCAATTTGTCGTCCCTTGGAATACCAGAAATTAACCATAATTCACCATTAGCCTCTTCAAACTTTTCAATATCGGTTATCACATGTTTAGCACAGAATTTCCAATACTCATGATTTTTTGTTATGAATTTGCTCACATAATTAATCGGTCTTTGAATTGTCTTTCAGTATAAAGCATTCATAAATAACTTTGCTAATAAATACTGCGGTGTGCCTTTTTTTGAATTTTGTTTTCGTTTAAATAACTCTAATATGTAATCTTTGAATACTGGTTCGGCTCCTTCTGTATAATAGCCACGAATGATTTTGACTTGGTATCCAAGTTCAATCATATCTTCAATATCAACAGAAGTAAGCCATTGGTCTTTCATATCTCTTAATTCCCACTTTAAACAACCTTTGCTATCGCGGAATGGCACTCGCGGGTGTAATAGATTTTTTGGAGATATGTAATCAACATTATATATCCCGAGTTTCCCTTTCATTTCTCCTTCGCATTTCTTAATTTCGCCCGTCATATAATTTTCAAGCATTGCCGTTGGATAAAGACTTACAACATCCGCATCAATAAGATAATCTTTAACCTCATCAAAGTCAATTTCACCGTTTGTGTATTTTTGATATTGTTCGGATATAAATCTCCTCTTGCTTGGATAAGTCCTTGCCCCATATAATGCTTTTCTAAAATCCTCTTCTTGTTCTAACTTTGGAAGTTGAATTATGTATTGTTTATCAATTTTCTTTTTCCAAAGATTAAATGTTAAAGAAGACGTAGACATAAACTCCGATAAGTTCGTTTTATGTTCTTCATATATCGGTTTATTTAGTGTTTCGTATAGTTCCTTCAATCCAATAATATCTTTTTCTAAATACAATAAACATTCTTTTTTCATATCATCGCTCATTTCTTCCCATCGTTTCGCTTTTTCGTGGTCAAAATCGCCTTTTAAAACATTACATCCCAAACTTTCAAGGTTCTTTTTAAGGCTCCCTTCTGTGTGCTTAGACAAGTCCCAGAATTTCATATTTTTGTATTCCATTGAAATTATCGCCCCGTTATTGATTAAAGGTGTGCTTTTTATCTTTCTTTTAATAAATTCTTTTTGTAAGAAGTAATAGTCAAATTTACTACCATTAAAAGCATTAACATAAAATGTTGCTTTCTGTTTTCTTTTCGCTAAGTCTTCCGCATATTGAAAGATTATATCAATGAGTTTTGAAATACAATCATCGCCAACAACATATTTAAAACCAATATCCGCAATCGTATAACCTGCTATATACGCGGTATGGATTTCAAGAGTATTTCTATATGTTTCTAAATCATGATGAAAAATCTCATCTTGATTATTATAACTCATCTCCTTAAAGGTTGTTAATAAACTTTCATAACTGTCTTTTTGTTTCCTTAATTTGGCTGCCGCGTAAGTCTGTCGCTTAATATTACACTTATGATTATTGAAGTAAGTTTTAAAGCAATCATTACATCTGTTTTTATTCCTCTTTATAAAACCCATATAATGTCCCTTACTTAGATAGCAAAGCACATCCGCGGATACTAAAGGGTCTTCATAATTTTTAAATGTCTGTTTGCTTGTTGCATCAGTCAATTCAAAATACTTTCCTTCAATACAATATTTTTTTAAGATTTCATATCATATTGAAAGTGGTATATATGAATTATGTTCAAAGTTGAATTCTTGCCTAATATCATTACATACTTTTTTATTGAGTTTTGATTTACCTTTCATTGGTAAATTTAATATATCTTTAAAAACATAGAAGAAACAATTATTATCCTTACTCCTTGGATTAATATGAATTCCTTCATCTGTTTTATGTTTCTTATCACTCACTGAGAGATTACATCCACCTCCATCTTCTTGAATAATTTGAATAATCATACGTTGAATAACTCTATCATATCCATTCGCACTGGCTTCAGATTTTGTTCGTTGTATAGATATATATCACGAAACAAGTCATCCATGTCTTTTAACTTAACTGAATTGAAAGTTTTCCATCTATAAAACTTTTCATCATCAATATCCGTCATATAACCAAACTTAACATGAAGACTTGCTTCGTTTGTCAAACCTATATTTTTAGCATCCTTCACTGCTCTCATAATTGATATTTCAATCGCATCCATATTATAGAAGTTAATGTCAAGGTCTTTGAAGGGGTATGTATATCCATTTATACCTCTGTTTTTTATCAGTCTTAGTTCTACTAGTTTTACCTCTCGCTTCTTCGCTTCTCTTGTCTTAGTTTCCCGCAAATGTGCTCTAGTCTTCAATAGTTCCCTCACATTTTCACTTGGTCTTGGTGCTGATGGAAGGGGTGGTGGCATACTTTTTATATCAATG
>WBZZ01002313.1:145000-155000 GCA_019918135.1 Paulinella micropora | reverse complement strand
ATCTGTAAATCTATCTATCTATCTATCTATCTATCTATCTATCTATCTATCATCTATCTATCTATCTACCTATCTATCTATCTATCTATCTATTTATCTATCTATCTATCTATCTATCTATCTATCTATCTATCTATCTATCTAGGGGCGCTTATGGAACGAGCCATGGCCCCGCCTGGTACTAGGGAGATTTTGGTATCGCCTGTATCAGTCCCTTCCGTGCAAACATCACTGCTTAGCTGGGCATCGGGTTAATACTTTACCCACAGACTTCCTTGGTTGACGAAATCAGAAGCTCTTTTTTTCTGACATTAGTCGATATCTCATCAGTTGATCTCATCACTTACTCCACGGAGCGAACCAAGGCCACTTGAGGTGTCACTGACCCTCCCTTGGGCTTGGTTTTTTTGCAATGGGTGCAATCTGTCGACAGACAGAGAATTAGGGGATGGTGTGGGTGTGCTGGGCCCTTGGTGGGGTGCATTATGTGTGCCTAGCCATAGCCCATAAGTCACATGCCGAAATAGCGACTGGAAGCACAATCCTGTTCCCTCAGGGTGCTCTTTCTCGCTTGTTGAGCCAGGAATAAAACACACAGTGCTCTGTCGGTTTATACTAGACTGTCGAACAGTCTCGAAACTCCATCTGCTTACTGGGCACTCTGTAATGGAGGTGGGAGCTCGTTCTGCAAGGGGCGCTTATGGAACGAGCCCTGGCCCCGCCTGGTACTAGGGAGCTTTGGTATCGCCTGTATAAGTCCCTTCCGTGCAAACATCACGGCTTAGCTGGGCATCGGGTTAATACTTTACCCACAGACTTCCTTGGTTGACGAAATCAGAAGCTCCTTTTTTCTGACATTAGCCGATATCTCATCAGTTGATCTCATCACTTACTCCACGGAGCGAACCAAGGCCACTTGAGGTGTCACTGACCCTCTCTTGGGCTTGGTTTTTTTGAAATGGGTGCCATCTGTCGACAGACAGAGAATTAGGGGATGGTGTGGGTGTGCTGGGCACGTGGTGGGGCGCCTTATGTGTGCCTAGCCATAGCCCATAAGTCACATTCCGAAATAGCGACGGGAATCACAATCCTGTTCCCTCAGGGTGCCCTTTCTCGCTTGTTGAGCCCGGAATAAAACCCACAGTGCTCTGTCGGTTTATACTAGACTGTCGAACAGTCTCGAAACTTCATCTGCTTACTGGGCACTCTGTAATGGAGGTGGGAGCTCGTTCTGCAAGGGGCGCTTATGGAACGAGCCCTGGCCCCGCCTGGTACTAGGGAGATTTTGGTATCGCCTGTATCTCCCTTCCTTGCAAACATCACGGCTTAGCTGGGCATCGGGTTAATACTTTACCCACAGACTTCCTTGGTTGAAGAAATCAAAAGCTACTTTTTTCTTACATTAGTCGATATCTCATCCTATCTATCTTATCTATCTTATCTATCTATCTATCTATCTATCCATCTGTCTGTCTGTCTATCTATCTATCTATCTATCTATCTATAGCTATCTATGTACGTAACGCGTTCTCTGAACATGCGTTCACATCATTATCAGACACATTGGTTGCCTTGTTGGGCTTGTCGACGCTTGCCTTGCCTTCAAGGATGGTTTGCACTGCAGTCTGCAGTCCGCGTGCAGTGGCGAACAGGAGCGGGGTCCAGTATTCGGCCTAAGAAAGAGGTGGGCTGTGTTGGCACGGGGCAAGGCAAGGGTGCGCCATCATGCAGCAGAGGTGCAAGGCACGGGTGAGCCATCATGCAGCAGACAACACTGCACGACAAGCGGAACCACCATAGCAGAATAACACGCAAACACCACTCCCCGCCCCCCCCCCCCACACACACACCACCACAACACACACAATATTACATAAATACACATATACACAAACACAAACACAAAATACACACACATATATATACATACATACATACATACATACATACATATATACATATATACATACACACATATATATATATATATGTTTAATGAATATATAAGTATATATATAATGTATATATAAGTATATATATATATATATGTATATATATATGTGTGTGTGTGTATGTGTGTGTGGCCACGAGTTGAGGTGTGAGGGTCAACTGGCTGCAGACGCCTGGCAAGAGGGCGCTTTGACCTCAGTGGCGCTGTCGAGACTGCTCTTGTCGGCGGCCGTCAGTTCCCCTCGCTCTGCTCTTGAAACCAGATGCTCGACCTGCCAGCAACAGCAGCAACAGCGTTGGTCCTTGTTCGTTCCATACATACATACATACATACATACATACATAACTACATATCTACATAACTACATACAAATTATTACATACATACATACATACATACATACATACATGCATACATACATACATACATGCATACGTACGTACGTACATACGTACATACATACATACATACATACATACACGTACTATATGTACATGAAAATGTGTTATGTATGTATGTACATACATACATACATACATACATGCACGTACTATATGTACATGAAAATGTGTTATGTATGTATATCCTATTTGCTGTTTAAGAAGAAGAACTCAGCCACTAAGCATGGCTGTGCTGCCACAACGCGCCGCCGCTTGCTTGTCTAATCTCTGCCCCTGCTTGTGAGTCTTGCTTGCCGAGCCAGCGGCCAGTCGCGCAAACTTTGCAAGTCATGTGTAGTGTGTGGTCATCTGCGCACGCGCACAGGCCAGCAGGCAGCTCAGCACCCATCGCTCTGGCGCGCCCAGCAGCAGCAGCAGCAGCAGCAACAGCAGCAGACAGCACTGTGCTGCTGCCACCAGTCGGACCACGGCACAGGTCACCTGCAGCGAAACTTCTAGACATGCCCCTTCCCCCTTGCTCCACTTCTTTGGCTACCCGGTGTGTGTGGGTGTGCGTGTGTGTGTTTGTGTGCGTGTGTATGACAGCGTGTGTATTATATTATTCTTTATACAACATATGTATGTGCATATGTATGTATGTATGTATGTATGTATGTATGTATGTATGTATGTATGTATGTATGTATGTATGTACGTATGTATGTATGTATGTATGTATGCATGTATGTGTGTATGTGTGTATTTATGTGTACATACGTACATACACACAATATGCACACATATAAGATACAATGATACGTACAATGTACATTCATACATACATTCATACGTACATACATACATACATACATACATACATACGTACGTTGGTACGTACATACACATGCATATATATGTGGTGTAAACGTATGTGTATGTTCATGCATACTCTCTCTCTCTCTCTCTCACTCTCTCTCTCTCTCTCTCTCTCTCTCTCTCTCTCTCTGTTACAGAAATGTTTCCTGTCGCTGTGTGCTATCTGTGCTGTGGCAGGGCATGTGTGTTGGCAGAGACGGCAGAGCGCAGCGCAGGCAGCAGTGACCTTCGCCGCCTCCTCTAGCAGCTTGATGGTTTCCGGCTTGTTCTCTTCGCGCGCGTAGTCAAGTGCAGTTTTGCCATACTGAACACACACAGCACACATGGTGCAGCCGCCTAGCTGTGTGCTGCACACTCTGCGCGCGCGCGCGAAACAGGCAAGAACACAGCAGCAACATAGATAGATAGACAGATAGATAGATAGATAGATAGATAGATAGATAGATAGATGGATGGATGGATGGATGGATAGATAAGTACATAAACGATAGATAGATAAATAGATAGATAGATAGATAGATAGATATGTAGATAGGTAGGTAAGTAGGTAGGTAGATAGATAGATAGATAGATAGATAGATAGATAGATAGATAGATAGATAGATAGATAGATATGTTTGGTCTATCAGCTCTGCATATCCAAAGACATAGGCATCCATTCAAACCCGCCGCAACGGCGACTGGGTAGCGGGCTGCGGGGGGGCAAGAGAGAAGAGAAGAGGAGAGAAGAGGAGAGAAGAGAAGAGAAGAGAAGAGAAAAGAAGAGAAGAGATGAGATGAGAAGAGAAGAGAAGAGGAGAGAAAAGAAGAGAAGAGATGAGAAGAGATGAGGAGAGATGAGGAGAGGAGAGGAGAGGAGAGAGGAGAGAAGAGATGAGGAGAGATGAGGAGAGGAGAGGAGAGGAGAGAGGAGAGGAGAGGAGAGGAGAGGAGAGAGGAGAGAGGAGAGAGGAGAGGAGAGAGGAGAGGAGAGAAGAGGAGAGGAGAGGAGAGAAGAGAAGAGAAGAGAGGAGAGGAGAGGAGAGGAGAGAAGAGAGGAGAAAATAAAAGAAAAGAAAGCAAACCGTTACATAAATAGAAAGATAGATAGATAGATAGATAGATAGAAGATAGGTAGGTAGGTAGGTAGGTAGGTAGGTAGGTAGATAGATAGATAGATAGATAGATAGATAGATAGATAGATAGATAGATAGATAGATAGATAGATAGATAGATAGATAGATAGATAGATAGATAGATAGATAGATAGATAGATAGATAGATAGATAGATAGATAGATAGATAGATAGATAGATAGATAGATAGATAGATAGTAGATAGATAGATAGATAGATAGATAGATGATAGATGGATGGATAGAGGGATGGATGGATGGATAGATGGATGGATGGATGGATTGATAGATATGTTTGGTCTATCAGCTCTGCATATCCGAAGACATAGGCATTCATTCCACCCCGTCGCCAATCGGCACCTGGGCAGCAAGCTGGAGGTGGTCACATATTCCTGGATTTATGCAGTCTGAAGGATAGATAGATAGATAGATAGATAGATAGATAGATAGATAGATAGATAGATAGATAGATAGATAGATAGATAGATAGATAGATAGATAGATGAGATATCGACTAATGTCAGAAAAAAGGAGCTTCTGATTTCGTCAACCAAGGAAGTCTGTGAAAAGTATTGACCCGATGCCAAGCTAAGCCGTGATGTTTGCACGGAAGGGACTGATACAGGCGATACCAAAGCTCCCTAGTACCAGGCGGGGCCAGGGCTCGTTCCATAAGCGCCCCTTGCAGAACGAGCTCCCACCTCCATTACAGAGGGCCCAGTAAGCAGATGGAGTTTCGAGACTGTTCGACAGTCTAGTATAAACCGACAGAGCACTGTGGGTTTTATTCCGGGCTCAACAAGCGAGAAAGGGCACCCTGAGGGAACAGGATTGTGCTTCCCGTCGCTATTTCGGCATGTGACTCATAGGCGTATGGCTAGGCACACATAAGGCACCCCACCACGGGCCCAGCACACCCACACCATCCCTTAATTCTCTGTCTGTCGACAGATGGCACCCATTTCAAAACATCAAGCCCAAGGGAGGGTCAGTGACACCTGAGATAGATAGATACATAGATAGATAGATGATAGATAGATAGATAGATAGATAGATAGACAGATGGATAGATAGATAGATAGATAAACAAAAGGAGGGATGGATGGATAGAATAGAATAGAATAGAATAGGATAGAATAGAAGAGAAGAGAAGAGAAGAGGAAATGAAAGAGGAAGAGGAAAAGGAAGAGAAGATGAGAGAAGAGAAGAAAAAAAAAAGAGAATAGATGGGAACATAAAAGTAAAAGAAGAGAAAAAGAAAAGATAGAAATATAGATAGATAGATAGATAGATAGAGACAGATGAATAGATAAGATAGATAGATAGATAGATAGATAGATAGATAGATAGATAAAGATAGATGGATAGATAGATTAGATAGATAGATAGATAGATAGATAGATAGATAGATAGATAGATAGATAGATAGATAGATAGATAGATAGATAGATGGATGGATACAGATGATAGATCGATAGATGGATAGATGGATAGATAGATAGATGGATAGATAGATAGATAGATAGATAGATAGATAGATAGATATATAGATATGAGTCTCCCTTTGTTGCGCAGTGTCTCTTTTTTGAGGGCCCGGGCACATTTAGGCAATCGAGCGTTTAGGACAAAGGCTAACGCACATATTTGCTTGAAATCATATGTGCCTCACCTTTTCCATCAAGCAAGCTCTATGTAGGCCAACTATCAACTTCTAACTCCCTCTAGTGTGCTCAAACGAGTCGAGTTGCGACTCTTGCCAAAAACCGAGGAATTTCGGCGGTCAGAACACTCCCCTAACGCAAATATTTGTGTGAATTCCGAAAAAACCACCTCAGCGTCGAGGACGAGTCTGGGGCTTGACGCCCTGCAAGTATCAGCTCCCAACTCCTCCTGGTGGCCACAAACAGTCAGTTCTTCCCACAGCTTTCCAGAGGTATGCGCATGGCATGCTCTGGCTCACTCTCTCTTTCTCTCTCTCTATCTCTCATCTTCCCCTCTTTCCCCTCTCCCTCCTGCTTACGTTGTTCTTGGCCTCGATCTGGGCGCCGGCCGCCAGCAGCGCCTGTGCGGTCGCCGTATGCCCACGGGCTCCGGCCAGGATCAGCGCCGTGTTGCCGCTCTATACACAGCAGACCAGACCAGGTGCGACGTGCGGGGGGGGGGGGGGGAGAGGAGGAGGAGGAGGAGGAGGAGGAGGAGGAGGAAGGGAGGAGGAGGAGGAGAAGGAGGAAGAGGAGGGGGAGGAGGAGGAGGAGGAGGAGGAGGAGGGCAGCGCGCTCGCAGCAGGCAGCGGACACACACACACACACACACACATACATACATACATACATACATACATACACACATACATACACACGCTGCTGGCCCCTCCGGCCCGCACAGTTGCATGTGTACACCACATCCCATCACCACCAACCCGCGCGAACCGGCACCCGGCCACGATCAAGCATGGTTTGTGGCCACCAGGAGAAGTTGGCAGCTCATACTTGCAGAGCTGCAAGCTCCCGACTCGTCGCTGACGATGATATGTGTTTTTCGAAATTCATGCAAATATTTGCGTTAGGAAAGTGTCCTGAATGCATAAATTTCCTCGACTTTCGGCACTAGTCCCAAAAACTACTCGTTTGAGGGCACCAGGAGGAGTTAGAAAGCCATGTTTGGCACACACAAAGCTCGTTGAGCTGAGAGCATGCCAACACAGAAATTACCTGGAATTTTTGCATTTTAGCGTTCAGGACAAACGCCTAACGCAATTACTAGGAATTTCTCGTTTGACGTCAAAAAAATACATATGAATGTGATATTTGATGATGAGAATGAGTATTGCTTGGAAAAATTATCAAAAGTAAAATTATGTGATTTTTTTCATTTTAGCGTTCAGGACAAACGCCTAACGCAATCATTAGGAATTTCTCGTTTGACGTCAAAAAAATACATATGAATGTGATATTTGATAAATAGATAGGGTATTGGGTTGGAAATTATCAAAAATAAAATTATGTGATTTTTTTGCATTTTAGCGTTCAGGACAAACGCCTAACGCAATTACTAAGAATTTCTCGTTTGAGGTCAAAAAAATACGTATGAAGGTAATATTTGATTATTAAGGAGTGTATTGGATTGGAAAATTATCAAAAATAAAATTATGTGATTTTTGGCATTTTAGCGTTCAGGACAAACGCCTAACGCAATTACTAGAAATTTCTCGTTTGAGGTTAAAAAAAAACGTATGAAGGTGATATTTGATTACTAGAAAGTGTATTGGGTTAAAAATTTATCTAAACTTTTTAAATTTCATTTTGGCATTTTCCTAAACGCCTAACGCAATTACTAGGAATTTTTCGTTTTTACGTCAAAAAAAGAAGTATGGACGTGACATCGGATGAATAGAAAGTGTAATGGGTTGCAAAATTATCAAAATTAAAATAACATATTTTTGGCATTTTTCCTGTTCATGACAAACGTCTTAACGCAATTACTAGGAATTCCTCGTTTGACGTTTAAAAAAAGCAATATGAAGGCGATCTTTGATGAATAAAAGTGTATTGGGTTAGAAAATCATCAAATAAAAATTATGTGATTTATGGCATTTTAGCGTTCAGGGCAAACTCCTAACGCAATTACTATGAACTTCTCATTTGACGTCAAAAAAAAGGAGTGTGGACGTGATATTTGATGAATAGAAAGTGTATTGGGTTGAAAAAATTATCAAAATGAAAATTATGTGATCTTTTGCATTTTAGAGTTCAGGACAATAAAGGACATACCAAGTACATATTATGTACACATTTCAGATATTGGAGGCATACCAAGTACATATTATAACACATTTCTATACTCACTTCACTCATACCTATTCATATAATATACATACAGTGTCATACACAAATACACATAGATAACATAAACTACATATACTTATACATATACATGTACATATACATACACATATACATATACATATACATATACATATACATATACATATACATATACATATACATATGTATATATATATATATACATGCATATATACATGTGCACAAATGTGAATCATCCCCACTTTTCCCACTACATAAAGATAGGTAGGTAGATAGGTAGATAGTAGATAGATAGTAGATAGATAGATAGATAGATAGATAGATAGATAGATAGATAGATAGATGGATAGATAGATGGATAGATAGATGGATAGATGGATAGATAGATAGATAGATAGATAGATAGATAGATAGATAGACAGACAGATAGATAGATAGACAGACAGACAGACAGATAGACAGATAGATAGATAGATAGATAGATAGATAGATAGATAGATAGATAGATAGATAGATAGATAGATAGATAGATGAGATATCGGCTAATGGCAGAAAAAAGGAGCTTCTGATTTCGTCAACCAAGGAAGTCTGTGAAAAGTATTGACCCGATGCCCAGCTAAGCCGTGATGTTTGCACGGAAGGGACTGATACAGGCGATACCAAAGCTCCCTAGTACCAGGCGGGGCCAGGGCTCGTTCCATAAGCGCCCCTTGCAGAACGAGCTCCCACCTCCATTACAGAGTGCCCAGTAAGCAGATGGAGTTTCGAGACTGTTCGACAGTCTAGTATAAACCGACAGAGCACTGTGTGTTTTATTCCTGGCTCAACAAGCGAGAAAGAGCACCCTGAGGGAACAGGATTGTGCTTCCCGTCGCTATTTCGGCATGTGACTTATGGGCTATGGCTAGGCACACATAATGCACCCCACCACGGGCCCAGCACACCCACACCATCCCCTAATTCTCTGTCTGTCGACAGATTGCACCCATTGCAAAAAAACCAAGCCCAAGGGAGGGTCAGTGACACCTCAAGTGGCCTTGGTTCGCTCCGTGGAGTAAGTGATGAGATCAACTGATGAGATATCGACTAATGTCAGAAAAAAAGAGCTTCTGATTTCGTCAACCAAGGAAGTCTGTGGGTAAAGTATTAACCCGATGCCCAGCTAAGCAGTGATGTTTGCACGGAAGGGACTGATACAGGCGATACCAAAATCTCCCTAGTACCAGGCGGGGCCATGGCTCGTTCCATAAGCGCCCCTAGATAGATAGATAGATAGATAGATAGATAGATAGATAGATAGATAGATAGATAGATAGATAGATAGATAGATAGATAGATAGATAGATAGATAGATAGATAGATTAGATAGATAGATAGATAGATAGATAGATAGATAGGTAGATAGGTAGATAGATGATAGATAGATAGATAGATAGATAGATAGATAGATAGATAGATATAGATAGATAGATAGATAGATAGATAGATAGATAGATAGATTTACAGATGTACATGTATGGATGAATAGGAAGGTAAGTAGGAAGGTAAGTAGGAGTGTAGATAGATACAATATATAGAAATATAGATAGATAGATAGATAGATAGATAGACAGACAGACAGACAGATAGATAGATAGATAGATAGATAGATAGATAGATACATAGATACATAGATACATAGACAGATAAATAGATAGATATATAGATAGATAGACAGATAGATAGACAGATAGATAGATAGACAGACAGACAGATAGATAGATAGATAGATAGATAGATAGATAGATATGCTTAGTATATCAGCGCTGATAGATAGATAGATAGATAGATAGATAGATAGATAGATAGATAGATA
>WBZZ01002313.1:65000-140000 GCA_019918135.1 Paulinella micropora | reverse complement strand
ATATGATTGAACTTGGCTACCAAGTCAAAATCAATCGTGGATATTACACTGAAGAAGCTGAACCAGTATTTAAAGAATATATTTTGGACTTATTCAAGAAAAAACAAAATTCAAAGAAAGGAACACCGCAGTATTTATTAGCAAAGTTATTTATGAATGTTTTATATAGAAATACAATTCAAAGACCAATTAATTCTGTAAGTAAATACATAACAAAAAATCACGAGTATTGGAAATTCTAGGCTAAACACGTAATAACTGATATTGAAAAGTTTGAAGAGGCTAATCAGTGGTATTCCCAGAGATGAGCAAGAAAAAGAAAAAAAAATTACAAAACCCACTCATTACGGAGCATTTATCCTAGCATACAGCAGACGAATTATGTATAAGTATATGACTGAAGCCAACCCAAACAACGACCCAGACAGAGATTATTATTATACAGATACAGACAGCATTCAAAGCCATGTAAGAAACTTTGAACAGATAAAGAGATTTAGAGATAAAACAATCGGCGGAATGGATGATGACCTTGGAACAGATTGTAAAATAATAAGGGGAATATGGGTAGCACCAAAATTATATATGTTGGAGTATGTAAAAAAAGATGAAGAAAAAGGTAAAACTCATTTCCACTTTAGAGGAAAAGGTTTGGATTTGAAAAATTAAATCCAACCGCTTATGAATTAATGGATAAGGGTGAAAGTTTAACTAATACCAGAGACTTTATAATGAAGAAAATACATACTAGCAGAAACAGCAAACAACAACATATTGAACACTTTAGCATACAACATCAAAAGAATAGTTAATAAAACAAGATGGTGCGGACGTGAATTTTATACAGATAATGATAGTATCCCTTACTGATATCAAATCAAGTCTTAAAATTTAATAAATATCAAATATTAAATAATTAATTTTTTTCCATAAAATTTGTTTACCAGTCTATATATACCAATGACCACCCTCACCAGACTATCTGAAAAATTTAGATGACTTTCAATTGAGAAGAATAAGGAATTCTTTTCAGTAAGAGATGTGCAACAGATGATTGATGAAGAAATTAATGCAATTGAAAAAAGTAGAGAAGGAACGCCGACCGATGTTTTTCCGTTTGGTAAGTATCGCGGGAAGAAGGTTTCAGATATTGCTACCATTGATAAGCCATATCTTGAATGGGTTATGAAACAGCCTTGGTTTGATACATTAAAAGTGAAGTAAAAAAATATTTACAATAAAATTATTTTGCTAAAAGATTTTTTTAAAATCTTTGTATATCATGACTGACTTAACCACCAAACAAGACTACTTAAATGAAATTGAAAAATTGAACATTGATGGCGATGTCAAAAAGCCTACAATTAAATGGACTAAACCTGACATTGTTTCTTTCTATGAGCAATACAAGCCGAGGGACGACAACGTGAAAGTAGTTATTACATTGGAAAACGTGTTGTTTTACTCCAACGTAGTTGAAGATGCGTCCTTTGGACAGCAAGAGCCAAGCACACCATTTACTGCGACTGATTTAAAAGAGAATGGAATTACCGAAATAAAGGCGAATGTGAGCGAAGCGTCACAATGTGGCAAAGCCACTTGTGTTGGTGAAGAGATAGCGAATGCTACAGACGAAGGATGTATAGCGAAGAAAGAAGACAAGCAAAATGAAACTGATATTTTTCTTCAATATGGTAAGTACAAAAAAAATGAAAATTGAAGATGTTGCTAAGATTTATAAACCATACCTTGAATATTTAATTCAACAACCTTATTTTAATAATAAAGATGCGGTAAAAAAATATCTCTAATATCACATTATCTTCCTTTTTATTTTTTTAATTATTTTTTTCTTTCTGTATCACTGATCCTCAATAAAATTAGCGATAACATTAACATTTGAACCATTATTGGCAGTTCCAACGGATTTCTGTGTAAAAGTCAATACATCACTAGGAGTCAAATATATATCATGATTTCTAAAATTTATTTGTTGAGTTGATTGAGAATTTACGTAAAGTTGGACGGGCTGCCCCTGCATCCGCCCCCGGTAACGGATTCTTACTCGCTCGAAGTGGTTGACTGTCCTCGGCGGATCGAGAGTTTTAATTAGGTTCCCGGTAGCTCTCAGACCCCAGCGGGACGCTTCAGAACTCACGACGACTGGGCAACCTAAGAGGTTAAGAGAGGGGGGGGGGGGGGGGTGTGCGAGCGTGAGCCGGCTTAGTAAAGAAAGTGAGGCTCTGGTCTGCTCGGGTGCCGGCTGAACTGGTCGTCGTCTTCGCCGGCGCAGGCAGGGTGGTGGATGACCCTGGCGGGGTGGCGCGAACCGCCCTCCCCCCCCCTGGCCTTCCTTCCGCCCGGGGCTCCTCTCTCCCGTCCCCGACTGCGGCCACGTGCGGTGTCGGCCGAGAGGAGAGGGCGCGGCCCCCCCCCCCCCCCCCTCCTCCCGCTCTCCCCTGGGGAAGGAAGCACTATCCCCCCCCCTGTCTTCCCCCCCCCCCCCTATCTTCCACCCGGTGTCCCTGTTTATAAACGGCGCGCCGCATGTCGCAGCGCCTCTTGGAACAGCTCCGCGCGTGGGCCACCGAGGCGCTGCAGGAGATACCGGTCCTGACTCGGTTGCACCTGCAGGTCTGGCGCCAGTACGAATACGGCCAGCAGGCCGGTCAACTCTTGTCCCAGCTGGCGAGCCTGCTGTCCGCCCTGCAGGTAGTAGCCCAGGACGTGCTGCTGGTACAGGGGCCGGCCCCGGCCGACTGGGCAGCCCTGTCTAGTGTCTTCAGCATGCGCCTGCTGGGCAGAATGCACGAGTTTGCCGCCTGGTCGGCGCTCGTGAACGTCCACACGGCGCAGCTCAGGGCGGGGCTCGCTCGCTCCGCGAGGCGAGAACACCTAGCGCCCTTGTCCTGCCTCCTGCCGAACGAAGACGTGCTGGACCCCGAGCAGGCCGTGGCGGCCCCTATCCAGCTCTTGTGCTCCCTGTGGTCCCGCACCCAGGAGGCGAGGAGATTCGGCGATTCGGATGCGAGGAGATTCTGCAATTCGGCGGCCACGGCCAGCACCAGCGGCGTGGCCGAGGTCCTACTCAGCGCGCAGGAGTCGTACGAGCGAGCGCTGTTCGACCAGGTGCTGGAGAAGGTCGCCCGACAGCTGCAGCTGCACAGCATGACCGGGGGGGTAGCAGTACGCTGCTGGGCTTTGGGGACGTGGACGTGTCCTGGGAGGGGGTCCCGTCCCTGCGCGGCACCTGGCGTGTGCGCATGTTTGTGTACCCGGGTTTTCTGGTGCTGTGCCATGAAGCGAGCACCAAAGCTGTTACGGACAGGATCCCCTGGGGCTACCCGTTGCACCCGATCGCGCCGCGTCCGGAGGGCCGCGGAGTGTCCCCCCCCCCGCGCCCTGCCAGCGGGCCTCAAGCTCGTGTACTACCAGCGGGAGCTCACGCTGCTCGGCCAACCGGAGCTGGACTGCATCCGCCTGAGGTCCAGCGCCGGGGCCGCCCGACCGCGACCCTGGCCTTGCAGACCTACCCCGCCAGCGGTGCGGAGGGGCCGCGGCGGCTGAACTCGCACTACGTTTGGTTAGCGTTGCTGCGCTCGACCTGCATGCGGGACTGCGCCGCCGGCGGGGGCCGGCCATCCGTCACCGGCGGCGAACCGTCGTCCGCCGCCGCGCCCGCCCCGCTCACGGCCGGCGGCCACCTGGCGACCGCCGCCGGCGGCGAGCCGTCGCCCATCACCGCGCCCGCCACGCTCGCCGCCGGCGGCCACCCGTCGTCTACGGCCGGCGGCGAGCCGTCGCCCACTGCCGGCGACCAGCCGTCGTCTACTACCACCGAGCCCGCACCGCTCGCGGCGGCCTGCCGGCCGTCCACCGCCGCGCTCACACCACCTCCCCGTGCGTCCCCGCCGCCCGGGGAACTCCCCGCCCTGCCCCCCCGGACGTCCGCCCCCCCCGGCGCCCGCCGGCCGCCCCCGGTCGCCCCGCCTGCCCCCGGTCCACCCCCCGCCGGCCGGCGCGCGCCCCCCCGCCCGCCGGTGGCTCCGCCGGCCAGGCGGCCCTGCGTGGGGCACGCCGGGGGGCCCGCGTCCGGGGGCGTGCCGACGGGACAGCCCGCCGGGCCGCCGGCCGGCACGCCCACGGCGGCCGGCGGGTGGCCCCGCGCCGCCCCCCTCCCTCCTCTTCCTCGTTGCCGCCCACGCCCCGGGCCCCCCCGCGTGGTTGGCGGCCCCGGCTCCCCGACGATCTCCCGGGGGTAGGGGGCGCGGCCGGCGAGGGCGGGGACGCCGGGCCGGCGGGAACGGGGGCCCCCTCCTCCGCCCCCCCGCCTTCGCGCACCCTGGGCGCGCACGCCCGGAGCTCCTCGCACGGGGAGGAGCGCGGGTCCCCGCCCGCCCCGCGCGGCCGCGCCGCCACGGACCCCGCCCTCGCGCAGCCGGCACTACTCTTTACGGCCGAGGACCTCCAGCGGCAGTTCCAGTCGCTGGAGCACGACCGCGTGCTCGCGCCACCCAAGACTCCGCGTGCTCTTCCCCCGCTCAGCCCGAACGCGATCGTCCGGCGCATGAGTTCGATGCGCTTGCTGGTGCACAGCGACTCTGACCAGGAACGGACAGACGGCAGTGAGGACGAAGAGTTTTATTAGGTTCGGCCTGGCCTGCCCCCTCCCCCCTCCCGGCCCGGGCCGGGCCTCTGCTGTCTCTTCACTTCCAGCCTGCTCTGGTCCAGGTAGTACAGCGAGCACGCACCCCCCCCAGGCTGCGCCACGTGGTGCACCCGCCAGCTCAACTGCTCGAGGCAGGGCTTCACGACGGCACCCACCAGCCCGGTCCAGACGTCCGCGGGCGGCGTGAGCACGGCGCTGCAGACATAGTCCACCGGCCGGCCGGCCGCGTCCGTGCGCAGCAGGGACCCCTGCAGCAGCCTCTCGGGCGAAACGCGCACTAGGCCGGACGCACAGTACCCGAGCCAGCGGACGCTGAGGTCGCGGAGGCACAGCACACAGGGGCGCGGGGGCCTGTTCAGGATAGAGCGCAGGCAATGCATGGCGGTGCGCATGTTCTTGACGTACACCCCCACGTCCTTCCAGGCACGCTCCAGGCACAGGAGCCTAGCGGGCAGGGGGGTGGTGTGGAGCCTGTTCTTGAGCGCGAAATCTTCGTATTGTGAATACAAGCAGAGCTCGGCCTCGGACAGGCTGCGCAGCAGCGGCGTGGAGCCGGGCAGGGAGCCAGCGTGCCCGCCGGGCGCACCGTGGGCCGGGGGGGAGTTGCCACCCCGTTCTCACTGCCAGGCAACGCGCCCCCAAGCCGCACTCTCCTTCTGGCAGGCGCGCGAGGCGCAGGTTGCCCGCCTCCACGGCCGCGCTGACGGTGGGGAGGTAGCGCAGGGGCTCGCGGGCTACGCACTAGTAGGAGACCAAGGCCGCGGCCCCCGACGCCTTGGCGCCGGTGCTCACGTACGTGGCCAGCCCGTGCAGGCCGCCCGTGACATACCACGAGGGCGGGCTCAGCCAGGCTAGGCAGTCTAGCGCCCCTCGCATGTCCTCCGTCAGGCTGCTGGGCTGCGGGGGCAGGCAGGGCTGGGCGCCGCTCGGGCCTTGGCCGGCCGAGCGGGGCCAGCCACCCTCGCTACCCTCTCGCGCCCCCGGCGGGCGCCCGGCCGCCGGGCCGGCGCGGCCTCCGGCAGGGTGCCACTGTCCGTCTGCATACAGCCCGCGGGTAGTGGCGGTCCCGGGGGGCCCCCCCCCTGCCCCCCCTCCGGTGCTAAGCCCGGCGAGGGGCGACCGCGGCACGGCCGTCCACCGCCCGGCCGCGCCGCGGCCCCCTCCCCCCCCCCCCCCCGCCTCCCTCCTCCCCCCGGCGGCCCGGGGTGCGCCGGGGTGGGCGTCTCGCCCGGGCGGGCGTCCGTCCCCGGGGGCGTGGCCCGCGGCTGCTGCTCCCCTCTCCCCCCCCCCTCGCCCCGGGCTTCCGCCTGCACAACTCCTGTCCGCCGCCCCCCTCCTTCCACCGCCGCGGCCTGACCTCGGACCGGAGGCGCCCCCCCCCCCCCCCCCGCTCCCCGGGCACTCCGCGCCCAGCGCTCGGTCGTCGTGTGGCGGCGGTGTAGCTACCTTGAGTAAAGAGAGACAGACAGACAGAAGTCAGCCCCTCCCGGCCCGTTTCCGTTCTGCCGCTCCCGGCCGCCCCATGTCCAGCTTCTCGCTGGGGCAGGGCCTGGTAGCTTCCTTCGCCTTTGCCAGCGGCTTAGCCTGGCTGTCGTGCCTGCAGCTGATGCTGGGCAGCAGAGACCGCCGCTGGCGTGCGACGGGCTCGTTTGCGCTGCCGCGCCTCTGCCTCTGGAACGTGGCCCACGCGATCGCGCTCGTGCCCTGGTGCGAACCGGGCGTGGAGCCGGCGTGGACGTACCGGGCCGCGCTGCTGCCGCTGGCCTGGCACGTCTGGCTCGAATGCCTGGAACGCTACCCCACCGGCCTGGCTTACTTCGGCCACGACGACGAAGCACCCCCCGCCGGCCCCCGGGCCCTGCGCCTGGCGCTGTGTATCGTGTGCACGGGGGCCTCCCTCGCCACGAGGCTGGGCTGGCCAGCGGGCGCTTTTCTGCTGCCGGCCCAGCTCTACGGCGGCCGGCTGTGGCTCCGTGCCTACCTGCGAACACGCCAACTCGCGCTGGTGCTGGCCAACCGCCGCCGGCGGGTCAGGGCCCCACCCGGCGCCGAGGAGGCCCACCCCGGCGCCGAGGAGGAGGCCCACCCCGGCGCCGAGCGGCTGGCGACGCGGGCTGTCCCGTACCCCCCCTGACGGTGTCCAGCGCTACTGCACCGGGCCAGGCAGCCGAGCCGCAGCCCAGCCAGAGCCTGGCGGCGGCCCCCCACGCTAGGCCCACACTAGGCCCAGCCGCCGGCGCCGGGCTGCCCGCCAGCCCCCCGCCGCGTCTGTATGTCCCCGGGCCCGGTGCTCTTCGGAGCGCGCCCCCTACGGACTCGCAGAAGCTGCGGGCGCTCATCGAGTACTACGGCACCACCCCGCTGACGGTCTACCGCCAGCTCAACCCCGTCCCTCCGGCGGACGAGGAGTCTCCCCCTGGGGCCGGGCGCCGACCTGTCCGCGCCCCCGGCTACGAACCTTACCGGACCACCTCTCTCGCTCGCCGCACAACCACGCCCAGGGAGAAGAAGAAGGGGCCGGCTCACCTGTCCTGTCCATCGTCCGGAGTAGACCGAGCCCGCCGGCGCGGGCCGAGGAGCCGACTGCCCACCCTGCTTGACGACGGGGGGAGGGCAAGGAAGGGAGCGTACTCCCCCCCCCCCAGCGACGGGTGCCAGGCCAGGGCGGCAGCCGCCGACGGGACGTCGTCGCTCCCGGTCCACCACGGCTCCCCGGCCGGGGGGTGGGCGGACGCCTGACCCCCCCCCCCCCCCCCCCGCGGGGGTGGGGCAGGGAGGGGGGCGCCCCCCCCCCCCCCCGGCACGGGGGGTCAGGCGTCCGCGCGCGGGCGTGGGGGGAAGGAGGCGGTGGTTCCTGTCCTGGCAGAGGTCAGGCTCCCTTCACACAACCAGAGGCCAGACATATTACAAACCGCGTCGTCGCCCCGGCCTCTCCCTCCCTGATGCTGGCTAACGTGTTCGGCGCGCCGGCCCCGCCCTCCTTGCTGCTGGCTAACGTGTTCGGCGCGCCGGCCCCTCCCTCCTTGCTGCTGGCTAACGTGTTCGGCGCGCCGGCCCCTCCCTCCTTGCTGCTGGCTAACGCGTCCGCAGCGCCGGCCTCGAAGGCCGCCTGGTGCACCATGTGCGATAAAAGCTTTGCTAGCAAGTCCGGCCTGAAACTCCACCAGCTGATCCATGAGAACAAGCGCCCGTGGCGCTGCGGCCATTGCGACAGAGCCTTTCGGCAAAAGGTGGCGTTACAGAGCCACGAGCGCCTGCACACACGCGAAGCCCCTTACCGCTGCGACCTGCCGGGCTGCTCGCGAGCCTGTAAGTCCCCCCAGGCCTTGAAGTCACACCTGGAGGCGGAACACAAGGTGTGCGCCGGCCGGCGGAGCCGGCGAGCCAAGCCCTTAGTGTGCCCGGACTGCCACAAGAGTTTCTGTTCCGCCGTTGCTTGCGAGAGGCACCGGCGGCACCCACGGGTGCAGTGCTGTCGGGGCCTCACCAAGGACGTGTGGGTGACGGGCGCCTGCCACCTGCTCGCTGAACTGCACTGCGAGGCCTGCCACAAATCGTTCCCTAGCCACAGGGCCCTCCACCTGCATTTCCGAGACGTGCACTGTATCTACTTGGCTCCGCAGCCCGGCACCCGCGCTAGCGGCCACGTCCGCGCCCAGCCGCCCGAGGAGGGATCATCGTCCCCCCGGCCGACCACGCCTGTTTTCCACGCCTGGTTTTCTGAATAAATAAAGACTGGGCCGCTGCCAGCAGACTGCGAAGGGGAAGCCCCCCGCCCCCCCCCCCCCCCCCCGGCCCCGGCCCCGGCCAGAGCCAGGCGCTCAGGAAGACTGACGTGTGCACCAGGGAGAGACCAAGCCCCCGGGCCCGGCCGGGGGGGGGGGGGAGGAGAAGAGGCGTCTTCTCCCCCCGGCGCAGAAGGCCCGCCCCCGGGGCCGGGTGGAGGGGGCGTGCGCGCCCCCCCCCCCCTTTGTTTCGCGTGTGGCCGGCCGGGTGCACACGTGCACAGCACCGCCCGCGCCCGCGCGGGGGGTCGTGCGCGCGTGGCTTAGCGGGACCCCGGAAGAGGCAGGAAAAACAGAATCTCAGAGCCTGCAAAGGAAGAAGGGGCGAGGAGGCTCCCTTTCACTCCCCCCCCCCCCCTGCCCGTCTCTCCCCCTCACTGTCCTCTCCTCTGCCTCTACACTCTGATGGTGCCCCTGTGGCAGGTCAAGGGGCGGCCCTGTTACTACAAAGATCGCATGTCCGGCGCCGGAAAGAAAGAAGGACGGCCCCCAGGGGCCTGCGGAGATTGCGGCCGCACTGCACTAGAGGCCCAAGGGGTTCTTTACGATTGGATTGGTCCTGCGAATGCAGACTCTAGGCTCGGGGCGCGCATGGCCGGTTGGAGCCGTGCCTTTGCCGCAGACAGACGACTTCGCAAGGAAGAATACGTCTTGATGAATTACCTGCATCTGCGCTGTTTGGATCGCTCTGCCGCCGCAGGAGGAGGGCTGTCCCCCTCCTCCCTAGAAACGCGGCTGGGGGAATTCAAGACCCGCCGTCGTCTCGAGTATTTGCGCAAGCTGGCAGTATGTGCCACCAAAGGTTACGAGCGGCCGGGAAATGATAACAAGCAGTGGACAGCGGCCATCGCCAGATTCAAGGTTCCGCCCAGCACGATCGTGTTTAGCCCCTTGCTAAACCCCCTCCCGCTACCTTTTGCGGTGTCCAAGAAAGACTACTGGAATGCGATCGGGGAAGCAGTGAGGCTCAGGAGCCCGCCGGAGCCACTGCCAGAGCTGGCGCTTTCCCGGGGCCAGGCGTACCCATCCGGTAGCCAGCAAGAGATACTAAAGCTTAGCGGGATACTAGAGCTTAGCGGTGACAACGCCCACTGCTTTCCCTTTGCTGGGCCCCCAGCCATCCCCGTCCGCACGCTGACCTTGCACAACTTGGCCTTCCGTGCGCTGAGCCTGCTGTTTCTGCTGAATGGGGCGCGGGAGGACAACGATTCCGAGGACGACGACGACGCCGAGCTTGTTGACGCAGGGCAGGCAGCCTGCACGAACCGCTTCCTCGCAAGCATAGCCGAGCTCAAGTTCGTCGAAGCCACCTTGTCAGGCGGCGCAGCGGGGGTTGGCCAGCACACTCTCCGCCTAGCTGGGCTGCCGGCGCTGGAAAAGCTTGTCTTCACGCAGCGCTCGGATGGCCACCCGCAGAAGATGGCACAGCTCTCTCTAAAGCGCTGCGCGCGGCTCTCGACCATTGTGACCTCCCCTCAGGCTGGTGCAAGCCTTCAGTCGGTGTCTGTCTCGGTCAGGGAGTCGTCCCCCCAGTGCCGAGAGTTGTTACCAGGGAATGGCCAGGTGGACTTGCAAGTGGCTTCTTGCCACCGGCTGCGGCTCCTTCGCCTACCCTCGCTGCGGCGGCATACTACGGGGGACCTAAAGCTGGCGTGCTGGAACTGCAAGGCTTTACAAGAGGTTTCCTTGCCCGTGCTGTCTAGCGTCGGTAGCCTCGAGTTCAAGGTAGAATCCCGAGAGTATGGCCCCTACCTTCCCCTCCGGGTGTTCGAGCTGCCCGCTCTGCAGGAAGCCACCAGGAACCTGGTCCTGACCTTTTTCGCTTGTCCCGAGCTGGCGGAGCTCGCTGCCGAGCCTAGCGGAGGTCGGTAGTCTCGAGGTCAAGGTACAAGCCTCGGATGTTGGTCACTCCATTCCCCTCCGCGCTTTCGAGCTGCCCGCTCTGCGGAAGGCCACGGGAAACCTCTCCCTGACCCTGTTCGATTGTTCCGAGCTAAAGCAGCTCACGCTGCCGAGCCTAGTGGAGGTAGGTAGTCTCCAGGCCAAGATAACAGCCCCAGAGGGTCAGTCGTCCACCATCTCCTTCCAGGCGTTCCAGCTGCCCGCTCTGCAGAAAGCCGAACGGGACCTCGCTCTAACCTTTTTGCATTGTCCCGAGCTAGAGCGGGTCGCCTTGCCGGTGCTAGAGGAGGTCGGTAGTCTCGAGATCAAGGTAGAGGCGGGAGAGTGTGAGGCCTCCATTCCCCTACGCGCTTTCGAGCTGCCCGCTCTGCGGGCAGCCAAGGAGGGCCTTGCCCTGACCTTTTTCGATTGTTCCGAGCTAAAGCAACTCACACTGCCGAGCCTGCAGCAGATCGGGGGCAAGCTCTCCGTCTGCGTATCGTGTTGTCCCTTGCAGGCCTTGGCCTTGGACACGCTAACTGCAGCCGGATGCATCTTCTTGGAATTTAATGATTGTAAAGAATTAGAGACCTACAGCTTTCCGGGGCTGTCAGAGAGCAGCTCCGCGGTCTACCCCGAGGTTAGCCAGGGCACGGGACTCCGGGAGCCAGTTGCGCTCCAGCTCGCGCTGGACGGCTGCCACTCACTCAAGAAGTTGGGCATACCCATCTGGCCCGGCGCCGAGAAGTGTGTGGTTACGGCCACCGATTGCCAGGGGCTGGCCGAGCTGGGGCTGACCACAGAACTCACGAATTGTACAGACCTTCAGCTCACGCTGCAGAACTGCCCCTCGCTTGGGCAGCTGCAAGTGCCCGCGTGGCCAGTCGCCAAGACGTGCGTGGTCGCGGTGAAGCTGTGCAAGGGGCTCCGTCGACTGGAGCTGCGGGACGCGCTGGCGGCCTGTAAAGACTTCCGGCTCCAGCTGGAGGACTGCCCGTTGCTGGAGGATCTCGAGGTGCCCGCGTGGCCTGCAGTCGGGACGTGTGCGGTCACGGTCCGGCGGTGTGAGGGGCTTCTTTTACTCAGGCTGCCGGACAAGCTGGCGGCCTGTACATACTTCGGGCTGCACCTGGACGGCCGCCCCCCGCCCGAAGGGGTGAGGTTACCCCCGGGCCTGCCTCCAGACTCTTCTGACGACGTTCCGGCGTGGTTGGAAGGACGTAAACTGCGGGAGAAGAAGATAGCGGCGGAGTATTCTGGCATCAAGCTCCGGGCGCTAAGTATGCCCAAGCTGCCGCAGGTGCAGGAGTGTGTACTCAGGCTCAAGCGCTGCGGAGAGCTTAAGAAAACGGAATGGCTAGGGGGCCTGCCAGAGTGTACGTCGTTCACGCTCAAGCTCCACGACTGCCCCAAACTCCAGCAGCTGACTGTGCCCGAGCTGCCGCTCGTCCGCAGGTGCGTGGTTGTAGTCCGGCAGTGCAAGGCACTGCGGAGCCTAGTGCTGCCGGCGACGCTGCCGCAGTCTGTGTCCTTCGAGCTTGAGCTAGATGGCTGCTCCGGGCTCGAGGAGCTGGTTGTGCCCGAGCTATCGCTCGTCCAGACATGCAGGCTCGAGGTCCGGCGGTGCAACGCGCTGCAGAGCCTAGCGCTACCGGAAACGCTGCCCCACTGTGTGTCCTTCAAGCTTAACCTAGAAGCTCGCTCCCTGGTACAGGAGCTGGCTACGCCCCCACTGCCGTCCGTCCGGCAGTACGAGGTTGAGGTCCGGGGGGGCCGGTCTTTCTTGCTGCGGCCGCTACCTGGGCTAGCAAACTGTACCTCGTTCAAGCTCGTGCTGCGGGGCCTCCACGAGCACGCTGTTTTGCCGCACTCCATGCAACTACCAAGATGTACTGCGGTTTTGCCGCACTCCCTGAAACTACCAAGATGTACTGCGTTCGAGCTAGATTTAAGCAACATACAGCTTCCCCAGCAGCGGGTTGTGCTAGCGCTGCCAGTAGTGCAGAACTATGTGGTCAAGGCAGTGGACTGTGCCGGGCTGGTGAGTCTGGATCTGCCAAGAGAGCTCGGGGCGTGTACCAAGTTGGTGATCGAGTTGAAGAGCTGCTCCGACGTCACGGAGCTGGTGGTACCGCCGTTGCCGACACTAAGGGAATGTATGATCGAAACCACGGAGTGTCCGAAGCTCGAACGGCTAAAGTTGCCGACGGAGCTGAAAGCCTGTACCAAGTTTGAGCTCAAATGTTCCAAGCCCAACGACCGTTTCGGGTGGTCTGGTCTACCAGCGCTGCCGTCGGTCCAGAACATCAGGACGGAGATTAGTGCCCCCCGGCTTGCAGAACCTCCGAAGAAGAAGAGAAGAGTAGTTGGGAGACTGCGGCAGTAGTGGCCAGGGGGGCAAGCGCCCGGGGATTAGCATGAGCCACTACTGTCAACTGGTCGCAGTCATTAAAAAAGCTGATAACGCACTGCACTAGAACTAGTGTCCGGGGGACCGGAGAAGCCGGACCGGCAGTGAGAGGCAGGCAAGAAGGGCGGGCGGCTTTTTTTCCCCTGTCTCGTTCCTCCCTAGAGGCAGTGTTTGCCCCGTGTCGTAGCACCGGCCGCCGGGCTCTCTTTGCCAGGCAGACCTGCCGGGGGGGGGGGGGGCGGGCTCTCTTCCGACGACGTGCGATTTCGCCCCTAGGGGCCAAAATGGATTTTTAGCCCTCTCTTTTCCCGCGACCGAGTACAAACCTGGGAAGGCACACCCCCGAGAGAGTCGGTTTTTCTTCGCGCCAGGGGGGGAGAGCCCCTTCCTCTCCCCCCCCCCCCCGGCGGGCCCGCCGGCCGCGGCTGTGGCCCCCCCCCCCCCCCCGGCGGGCCCGCCGGCCGCGGCTGTGGCCCCCCCCCCCCCGCCCCGGTGGGAGGGCTGGCCGCGGGGCGCCACGCTTAGCCGCCGGGCGGTGGGCGACCGCAGGGGCGGCCCGCGCGCGTGCCGGGGGGAGGCAGGGGGGTGGTCCCCCCCCGGCAGAACCCGCGCCCCCCCGGCCAGGCCCGCCCCCCCCCCCTTCTCTCCGCCCGTGCCGGCGCCAGGGCGGCGCGTGGGGGTGGGTGACCCACGCGCGCGGGACCGGGCGTGGCCGCCGGGCCAGGCCGTAGCGGCAGAATCGGTCCGCCATGGCCAAGCGGACGCAGAGCCAGGCGGTGCTGCCGGAGCCGTACGAGCCCTATTCTTTTCGTGGCAGCCACCCCTTCTATACGTCGCCCCGCCGGCCCCCGGTCCACCCCCCGCCGGCCGGCGCGCGCCCCCCCGCCCGCCGGTGGCTCCGCCGGCCAGGCGGCCCGGCGTGCGCCCCGCGTGGTTGGCGGCCCCGGCTCCCCGACGATCTCCCGGGGGTAGGGGGCGCGGCCGGCGAGGGCGGGGACGCCGGGCCGGCGGGAACGGGGGCCCCCTCCTCCGCCCCCCCGCCTTCGCGCACCCTGGGCGCGCACGCCCGGAGCTCCTCGCACGGGGAGGAGCGCGGGTCCCCGCCCGCCCCGCGCGGCCGCGCCGCCACGGACCCCGCCCTCGCGCAGCCGGCACTACTCTTTACGGCCGAGGACCTCCAGCGGCAGTTCCAGTCGCTGGAGCACGACCGCGTGCTCGCGCCACCCAAGACTCCGCGTGCGCTTCCCCCGCTCAGCCCGAACGCGATCGTCCGGCGCATGAGTTCGATGCGCTTGCCGGTGCACAGCGACTCGGACCAGGAACGGACAGACGGCAGTGAGGACGAAGAGTTTTATTAGGTTCGGCCGGGCCTGCCCCTCCCCCCTCCCGGCCCGGGCCGGGCCTCTGCTGTCTCTTCACTTCCAGCCTGCTCTGGTCCAGGTAGTACAGCGAGCACGCACCCCCCCCAGGCTGCGCCACGTGGTGCACCCGCCAGCCCAACTGCTCGAGGCAGGGCTTCACGACTGCACCCACCAGCCCGGTCCAGACGTCCGCGGGCGGCGTGAGCACGGCGCTGCAGACATAGTCCACCGGCCGGCCGGCCGCGTCCGTGCGCAGCAGGGACCCCTGCAGCAGCCTCTCGGGCGAAACGCGCACTAGGCCGGACGCACAGTACCCGAGCCAGCGGACGCTGAGGTCGCGGAGGCACAGCACACAGGGGCGCGGGGGCCTGTTCAGGATAGAGCGCAGGCAATGCATGGCGGTGCGCATGTTCTTGACGTACACCCCCACGTCCTTCCAGGCACGCTCCAGGCACAGGAGCCTAGCGGGCAGGGGGCTGGTGTGGAGCCTGTTCTTGAGCGCGAAATCTTCGTATTGTGAATACAAGCAGAGCTCGGCCTCGGACAGGCTGCGCAGCAGCGGCGTGGAGCCGGGCAGGGAGCCAGCGTGCCCGCCGGGCGCACCGTGGGCCGGGGGGGAGTTGCCACCCCGTTCTCACTGCCAGGCAACGCGCCCCCAAGCCGCACTCTCCTTCTGGCAGGCGCGCGAGGCGCAGGTTGCCCGCCTCCACGGCCGCGCTGACGGTGGGGAGGTAGCGCAGGGGCTCGCGGGCTACGCACTCGTAGGAGACCAAGGCCGCGGCCCCCGACGCCTTGGCGCCGGTGCTCACGTACGTGGCCAGCCCGTGCAGGCCGCCCGTGACATACCACGAGGGCGGGCTCAGCCAGGCTAGGCAGTCTAGCGCCCCTCGCAGGTCCTCCGTCAGGCTGCTGGGCTGCGGGGGCAGGCAGGGCTGGGCGCCGCTCGGGCCTTGGCCGGCCGAGCGGGGCCAGCCACCCTCGCTACCCTCTCGCGCCCCCGGCGGGCGCCCGGCCGCCGGGCCGGCGCGGCCTCCGGCAGGGTGCCACTGTCCGTCTGCATACAGCCCGCGGGTAGTGGCGGTCCCCGGGGGGCCCCCCCCCCTGCCCCCCCTCCGGTGCTAAGCCCGGCGAGGGGCGACCGCGGCACGGCCGTCCACCGCCCGGCCGCGCCGCGGCCCCCTCCCCCCCCCCCCCCCCCCCCCGCCTCCCTCCTCCCCCCCGGCGGCCCGGGGTGCGCCGGGGTGGGCGTCTCGCCCGGGCGGGCGTCCGTCCCCGGGGGCGTGGCCCGCGGCTGCTGCTCCCCCTCTCCCCCCCCCCCCTCGCCCCGGGCTTCCGCCGGCACAACTCCTGTCCGCCGCCCCCCTCCTTCCACCGCCGCGGCCTGACCTCGGACCGGAGGCGCCCCCCCCCCCCCCCCCCCCCCCCGCTCCCCGGGCACTCCGCGCCCAGCGCTCGGTCGTCGTGTGGCGGCGGTGTAGCTACCTTGAGTAAAGAGAGACAGACAGACAGAAGTCAGCCCCTCCCGGCCCGTTTCCGTTCTGCCGCTCCCGGCCGCCCCATGTCCAGCTTCTCGCTGGGGCAGGGCCTGGTAGCTTCCTTCGCCTTTGCCAGCGGCTTAGCCTGGCTGTCGTGCCTGCAGCTGATGCTGGGCAGCAGAGACCGCCGCTGGCGTGCGGCGGGCTCGTTTGCGCTGCCGCGCCTCTGCCTGTGGAACGTGGCCCACGCGATCGCGCTCGTGCCCTGGTGCGAACCGGGCGTGGAGCCGGCGTGGACGTACCGGGCCGCGCTGCTGCCGCTGGCCTGGCACGTCTGGCTCGAATGCCTGGAACGCTACCCCACCGGCCTTGCTTACTTCGGCCACGACGACGAAGCACCCCCCGCCGGCCCCCGGGCCCTGCGCCTGGCGCTGTGTGTCGTGTGCACGGGGGCCTCCCTCGCCACGAGGCTGGGCTGGCCAGCGGGCGCTTTTCTGCTGCCGGCCCAGCTCTACGGCGGCCGGCTGTGGCTCCGTGCCTACCTGCGAACACGCCAACGCGCGCTGGTGCTGGCCAACCGCCGCCGGCGGGTCAGGGCCCCACCCGGCGCCGAGGAGGAGGCCCCACCCGGCGCCGAGGAGGAGGCCCACCCCGGCGCCGAGCGGCTGGCGACGCGGGCTGTCCCGTACCCCCCCTGACGGTGTCCAGCGCTACTGCACCGGGCCAGGCAGCCGAGCCGCAGCCCAGCCAGAGCCTGGCGGCGGCCCCCCACGCTAGGCCCACACTAGGCCCAGCCGCCGGCGCCGGGCTGCCCGCCAGCCCCCCGCCGCGTCTGTATGTCCCCGGGCCCGGTGCTCTTCGGAGCGCGCCCCCTACGGACTCGCAGAAGCTGCGGGCGCTCATCGAGTACTACGGCACCACCCCGCTGACGGTCTACCGCCAGCTCAACCCCGTCCCTCCGGCGGACGAGGAGTCTCCCCCCTGGGGCCGGGCGCCGACCTGTCCGCGCCCCCGGCTACGAACCTTACCGGACCACCTCTCTCGCTCGCCGCACAACCACGCCCAGGGAGAAGAAGAAGGGGCCGGCTCACCTGTCCTGTCCATCGTCCGGAGTAGACCGAGCCCGCCGGCGCGGGCCGAGGAGCCGACTGCCCACCCTGCTTGACGACGGGGGGAGGGCAAGGAAGGGAGCGTACTCCCCCCCCCCCCCCCCAGCGACGGGTGCCAGGCCAGGGCGGCAGCCGCCGACGGGACGTCGTCGCTCCCGGTCCACCACGGCTCCCCGGCCGGGGGGTGGGCGGACGCCTGACCCCCCCCCCCCCCCCCCCCGCGGGGGTGGGGCAGGGAGGGGGGCGCCCCCCCCCCCCGGCACGGGGGGTCAGGCGTCCGCGCGCGGGCGTGGGGGGAAGGAGGCGGTGGTTCCTGTCCTGGCAGAGGTCAGGCTCCCTTCACACAACCAGAGGCCAGACATATTACAAACCGCGTCGTCGCCCCGGCCTCTCCCTCCCTGATGCTGGCTAACGTGTTCGGCGCGCCGGCCCCGCCCTCCTTGCTGCTGGCTAACGTGTTCGGCGCGCCGGCCCCTCCCTCCTTGCTGCTGGCTAACGTGTTCGGCGCGCCGGCCCCTCCCTCCTTGCTGCTGGCTAACGCGTCCGCAGCGCCGGCCTCGAAGGCCGCCTGGTGCACCATGTGCGATAAAAGCTTTGCTAGCAAGTCCGGCCTGAAACTCCACCAGCTGATCCATGAGAACAAGCGCCCGTGGCGCTGCGGCCATTGCGACAGAGCCTTTCGGCAAAAGGTGGCGTTACAGAGCCACGAGCGCCTGCACACACGCGAAGCCCCTTACCGCTGCGACCTGCCGGGCTGCTCGCGAGCCTGTAAGTCCCCCCAGGCCTTGAAGTCACACCTGGAGGCGGAACACAAGGTGTGCGCCGGCCGGCGGAGCCGGCGAGCCAAGCCCTTAGTGTTCCCGGACTGCCACAAGAGTTTCTGTTCCGCCGTTGCTTGCGAGAGGCACCGGCGGCACCCACGGGTGCAGTGCGGTCGGGGCCTCACCAAGGACGTGTGGGTGACGGGCGCCTGCCACCTGCTCGCTGAACTGCACTGCGAGGCCTGCCACAAATCGTTCCCTAGCCACAGGGCCCTCCACCTGCATTTCCGAGACGTGCACTGTATCTACTTGGCTCCGCAGCCCGGCACCCGCGCTAGCGGCCACGTCCGCGCCCAGCCGCCCGAGGAGGGATCATCGTCCCCCCGGCCGACCACGCCTGTTTTCCACGCCTGGTTTTCTGAATAAATAAAGACTGGGCCGCTGCCAGCAGACTGCGAAGGGGAAGCCCCCCGCCCCCCCCCCCCCCGGCCCCGGCCAGAGCCAGGCGCTCAGGAAGACTGACGTGTGCACCAGGGAGAGACCAAGCCCCCGGGCCCGGCCGGGGGGGGGGGGAGGAGAAGAGGCGTCTTCTCCCCCCGGCGCAGAAGGCCCGCCCCCGGGGCCGGGTGGAGGGGGCGTGCGCGCCCCCCCCCCTTTGTTTCGCGTGTGGCCGGCCGGGTGCACACGTGCACAGCACCGCCCGCGCCCGCGCGGGGGGTCGTGCGCGCGTGGCTTAGCGGGACCCCGGAAGAGGCAGGAAAAACAGAATCTCAGAGCCTGCAAAGGAAGAAGGGGCGAGGAGGCTCCCTTTCACTCCCCCCCCCCCCCTGCCCGTCTCTCCCCCTCACTGTCCTCTCCTCTGCCTCTACACTCTGATGGTGCCCCTGTGGCAGGTCAAGGGGCGGCCCTGTTACTACAAAGATCGCATGTCCGGCGCCGGAAAGAAAGAAGGACGGCCCCCAGGGGCCTGCGGAGATTGCGGCCGCACTGCACTAGAGGCCCAAGGGGTTCTTTACGATTGGATTGGTCCTGCGAATGCAGACTCTAGGCTCGGGGCGCGCATGGCCGGTTGGAGCCGTGCCTTTGCCGCAGACAGACGACTTCGCAAGGAAGAATACGTCTTGATAAATTACCTGCATCTGCGCTGTTTGGATCGCTCTGCCGCCGCAGGAGGAGGGCTGTCCCCCTCCTCCCTAGAAACGCGGCTGGGGGAATTCAAGACCCGCCGTCGTCTCGAGTATTTGCGCAAGCTGGCAGTATGTGCCACCAAAGGTTACGAGCGGCCGGGAAATGATAACAAGCAGTGGACAGCGGCCATCGCCAGATTCAAGGTTCCGCCCAGCACGATCGTGTTTAGCCCCTTGCTAAACCCCCTCCCGCTACCTTTTGCGGTGTCCAAGAAAGACTACTGGAATGCGATCGGGGAAGCAGTGAGGCTCAGGAGCCCGCCGGAGCCACTGCCAGAGCTGGTGCTTTCCCGGGGCCAGGCGTACCCATCCGGTAGCCAGCAAGAGATACTAAAGCTTAGCGGGATACTAGAGCTTAGCGGTGACAACGCCCACTGCTTTCCCTTTGCTGGGCCCCCAGCCATCCCCGTCCGCACGCTGACCTTGCACAACTTGGCCTTCCGTGCGCTGAGCCTGCTGTTTCTGCTGAATGGGGCGCGGGAGGACAACGATTCCGAGGACGACGACGACGCCGAGCTTGTTGACGCAGGGCAGGCAGCCTGCACGAACCGCTTCCTCGCAAGCATAGCCGAGCTCAAGTTCGTCGAAGCCACCTTGTCAGGCGGCGCAGCGGGGGTTGGCCAGCACACTCTCCGCCTAGCTGGGCTGCCGGCGCTGGAAAAGCTTGTCTTCACGCAGCGCTCGGATGGCCACCCGCAGAAGATGGCACAGCTCTCTCTAAAGCGCTGCGCGCGGCTCTCGACCATTGTGACCTCCCCTCAGGCTGGTGCAAGCCTTCAGTCGGTGTCTGTCTCGGTCAGGGAGTCGTCCCCCCAGTGCCGAGAGTTGTTACCAGGGAATGGCCAGGTGGACTTGCAAGTGGCTTCTTGCCACCGGCTGCGGCTCCTTCGCCTACCCTCGCTGCGGCGGCATACTACGGGGGACCTAAAGCTGGCGTGCTGGAACTGCAAGGCTTTACAAGAGGTTTCCTTGCCCGTGCTGTCTAGCGTCGGTAGCCTCGAGTTCAAGGTAGAATCCCGAGAGTATGGCCCCTACCTTCCCCTCCGGGTGTTCGAGCTGCCCGCTCTGCAGGAAGCCACCAGGAACCTGGTCCTGACCTTTTTCGCTTGTCCCGAGCTGGCGGAGCTCGCTGCCGAGCCTAGCGGAGGTCGGTAGTCTCGAGGTCAAGGTACAAGCCTCGGATGTTGGTCACTCCATTCCCCTCCGCGCTTTCGAGCTGCCCGCTCTGCGGAAGGCCACGGGAAACCTCTCCCTGACCCTGTTCGATTGTTCCGAGCTAAAGCAGCTCACGCTGCCGAGCCTAGTGGAGGTAGGTAGTCTCCAGGCCAAGATAACAGCCCCAGAGGGTCAGTCGTCCACCATCTCCTTCCAGGCGTTCCAGCTGCCCGCTCTGCAGAAAGCCGAACGGGACCTCGCTCTAACCTTTTTGCATTGTCCCGAGCTAGAGCGGGTCGCCTTGCCGGTGCTAGAGGAGGTCGGTAGTCTCGAGATCAAGGTAGAGGCGGGAGAGTGTGAGGCCTCCATTCCCCTACGCGCTTTCGAGCTGCCCGCTCTGCGGGCAGCCAAGGAGGGCCTTGCCCTGACCTTTTTCGATTGTTCCGAGCTAAAGCAACTCACACTGCCGAGCCTGCAGCAGATCGGGGGCAAGCTCTCCGTCTGCGTATCGTGTTGTCCCTTGCAGGCCTTGGCCTTGGACACGCTAACTGCAGCCGGATGCATCTTCTTGGAATTTAATGATTGTAAAGAATTAGAGACCTACAGCTTTCCGGGGCTGTCAGAGAGCAGCTCCGCGGTCTACCCCGAGGTTAGCCAGGGCACGGGACTCCGGGAGCCAGTTGCGCTCCAGCTCGCGCTGGACGGCTGCCACTCACTCAAGAAGTTGGGCATACCCATCTGGCCCGGCGCCGAGAAGTGTGTGGTTACGGCCACCGATTGCCAGGGGCTGGCCGAGCTGGGGCTGACCACAGAACTCACGAATTGTACAGACCTTCAGCTCACGCTGCAGAACTGCCCCTCGCTTGGGCAGCTGCAAGTGCCCGCGTGGCCAGTCGCCCAAGACGTGCGTGGTCGCGGTGAAGCTGTGCAAGGGGCTCCGTCGACTGGAGCTGCGGGACGCGCTGGCGGCCTGTAAAGACTTCCGGCTCCGGCTGGAGGACTGCCCGTTGCTGGAGGATCTCGAGGTGCCCGCGTGGCCTGCAGTCGGGACGTGTGCGGTCACGGTCCGGCGGTGTGAGGGGCTTCTTTTACTCAGGCTGCCGGACAAGCTGGCGGCCTGTACATACTTCGGGCTGCACCTGGACGGCCGCCCCCCGCCCGAAGGGGTGAGGTTACCCCCGGGCCTGCCTCCAGACTCTTCTGACGACGTTCCGGCGTGGTTGGAAGGACGTAAACTGCGGGAGAAGAAGATAGCGGCGGAGTATTCTGGCATCAAGCTCCGGGCGCTAAGTATGCCCAAGCTGCCGCAGGTGCAGGAGTGTGTACTCAGGCTCAAGCGCTGCGGAGAGCTTAAGAAAACGGAATGGCTAGGGGGCCTGCCAGAGTGTACGTCGTTCACGCTCAAGCTCCACGACTGCCCCAAACTCCAGCAGCTGACTGTGCCCGAGCTGCCGCTCGTCCGCAGGTGCGTGGTTGTAGTCCGGCAGTGCAAGGCACTGCGGAGCCTAGTGCTGCCGGCGACGCTGCCGCAGTCTGTGTCCTTCGAGCTTGAGCTAGATGGCTGCTCCGGGCTCGAGGAGCTGGTTGTGCCCGAGCTATCGCTCGTCCAGACATGCAGGCTCGAGGTCCGGCGGTGCAACGCGCTGCAGAGCCTAGCGCTACCGGAAACGCTGCCCCACTGTGTGTCCTTCAAGCTTAACCTAGAAGCTCGCTCCCTGGTACAGGAGCTGGCTACGCCCCCACTGCCGTCCGTCCGGCAGTACGAGGTTGAGGTCCGGGGGGGCCGGTCTTTCTTGCTGCGGCCGCTACCTGGGCTAGCAAACTGTACCTCGTTCAAGCTCGTGCTGCGGGGCCTCCACGAGCACGCTGTTTTGCCGCACTCCATGCAACTACCAAGATGTACTGCGGTTTTGCCGCACTCCCTGAAACTACCAAGATGTACTGCGTTCGAGCTAGATTTAAGCAACATACAGCTTCCCCAGCAGCGGGTTGTGCTAGCGCTGCCAGTAGTGCAGAACTATGTGGTCAAGGCAGTGGACTGTGCCGGGCTGGTGAGTCTGGATCTGCCAAGAGAGCTCGGGGCGTGTACCAAGTTGGTGATCGAGTTGAAGAGCTGCTCCGACGTCACGGAGCTGGTGGTACCGCCGTTGCCGACACTAAGGGAATGTATGATCGAAACCACGGAGTGTCCGAAGCTCGAACGGCTAAAGTTGCCGACGGAGCTGAAAGCCTGTACCAAGTTTGAGCTCAAATGTTCCAAGCCCAACGACCGTTTCGGGTGGTCTGGTCTACCAGCGCTGCCGTCGGTCCAGAACATCAGGACGGAGATTAGTGCCCCCCGGCTTGCAGAACCTCCGAAGAAGAAGAGAAGAGTAGTTGGGAGACTGCGGCAGTAGTGGCCAGGGGGGCAAGCGCCCGGGGATTAGCATGAGCCACTACTGTCAACTGGTCGCAGTCATTAAAAAAGCTGATAACGCACTGCACTAGAACTAGTGTCCGGGGGACCGGAGAAGCCGGACCGGCAGTGAGAGGCAGGCAAGAAGGGCGGGCGGCTTTTTTTCCCCTGTCTCGTTCCTCCCTAGAGGCAGTGTTTGCCCCGTGTCGTAGCACCGGCCGCCGGGCTCTCTTTGCCAGGCAGACCTGCCGGGGGGGGGGGGGGGGCGGGCTCTCTTCCGACGACGTGCGATTTCGCCCCTAGGGGCCAAAATGGATTTTTAGCCCTCTCTTTTCCCGCGACCGAGTACAAACCTGGGAAGGCACACCCCCGAGAGAGTCGGTTTTTCTTCGCGCAAGGGGGGGAGAGCCCCTTCCTCTCCCCCCCCCCCCGGCGGGCCCGCCGGCCGCGGCTGTGTGGGTGACCCACGCGCGCGGGACCGGGCGTGGCCGCCGGGCCAGGCCGTAGCGGCAGAATCGGTCCGCCATGGCCAAGCGGACGCAGAGCCAGGCGGTGCTGCCGGAGCCGTACGAGCCCTATTCTTTTCGCGGCAGCCACCCCTTCTATACGTCGCTGTCGAGCGGGGCGGGGCAGGCCCCCGCCCCGGAGGCCGACGAGGCCAACATAGTGGACACCTTCTTCGAGCAGGGCGCCGAGGACTACGGCGCCGCCGGGCAGGGCCACCTGGCCCCCGCGCACGAGGGCGCCGACCTGGTGCGGGACGCGTGCTACTGCCTGCAGATGACGGTGCCCTCGCGCTTCCTGTTGCAGCCCACGCCCCTGGGCTTCGAGACCAAGACCAACAAGGTGCACGAGGCCTTCAAGCTGCTGGTGTGCCTGTGGTGGGCCATTGCGTCGCACCCCGACCTGCTGGGCGTGGACGCCGAGAGCGCGCTGCCCCACAGCGTCCGGGCCGTGTCGGCGGTCCAGGACGAGCATGGCCAGGTCGTCGGCCACTCGCTGTGGCTGTGGGTCAACCGCGCCAACTTCGACGTGCTGCGGATCATCAACGACCTGCTGGCCGACAGCCGGGGGTACGACCCCTGCCCGGGCAGCGCGCTGGCCACGGAGGAGCCGGGGGACGGGGCGGACGCGGGCGACGCCGAGCAGCCCGACGGCTGGCGGCCGCCCGCGGCCAAGAAGCAGCGGCGCGGGGGCGGCCAGCGCCCGCGCTGGCAGCCGACCAAGTGCCCCTTCACCGCGGACTACCGGGAGTCTTTGGCGAAGCTGATGCAGAACGTGGAGTTCCTGAGCTCGGTGGTGCTGGTGGCCCGGACCCCGCAGGCGGGGGCGGACGTGTCGGCGTTCCTGCTGCGGCGGCGGACGGAGCGCGTGTGGGGGGGCTGCGTGCTGGACCCGCGCGTCTTCTTCCACCCGCGCCACCTGCGGCACGGGCTGCTGGAGGGCGTGGTGCCGGCGCAGCTGGACTGGGCCCGGTACGTGCAGGAGCCCCCCGCGGGCCAGGGCGGGGCGGCGACGTTCGCGGTGCCCTTCCCGGACCTGTTCTGGCGCCTGCCGTCCAGGCTGTCGCACGCCAGGTTCGCGCACACGCGCCTGCCGGTGCCCCGGCGCCCCGACCTGGAGGAAGCCCAGGGCACGGCCGAGGAAAACACCCTGCTGGGGGTGCTGGCGGCGGACGAGCAGCTCGGGCCCGACGAGCTGTGCGCGCGCGCGCGGTCGCTGGCGGGCCTGGTGCGGGCCGTGGGCGGCGGGGCCGGCGGCGGCGGCGGCGCGGCCAGCGAGCAGACGATCAAGCGCCTGATGCACCAGGGGCGGCAGCGCCTGCTGGACGAGGTGGCCGAGCTGCGGCGGGGGGGCGCGTCGGCCGAGGCGTGCGCGTCGGCGCACTGGCAGGGGCTGCAGACCCTGCGGCGCGGGGTAGCCCCCTGGGTGCAGAGCCTGCTGCGGGAGGGCGGCGGCTGCTCGGACGCGCAGCTGGCGGCCTTCTCGCACCTGAGCAAGCCCCGGCCGTCCGAGGTGGACGGCACCCCCCTGCCGCTCAGCTGGTACTCGTTCCAGGCGCTCCCGGTCGACAACCTCGGGGTGTCGGACTGCTACTACGTGCGGCTGCACAACCTGTTCGAGCACCAGCTGCGGGTGGGCACGATGCACGTGGAGGCGCAGCTCATGCTGCTGGTGGCGCAGTGCTCGGTGCGGATTAAAATACTGCAACGTAGAAACAGAAGAATGAGAAGACTTTAGGGAAATTCTAAAAGAGTCACACTATACACAATTTAATAACTTTCATAGAGAAAAAGCGATATTAAGATAATAAAAAAGAGATAAATTTAAAGGAGAATGTAGGGTGATTTATAGAATATATTTAGCAATTTCTTTTTTGAGTTCTGGATAGTTTTCCATCATAGGTTGTTTGTTCAACCATATTAAGTATTGCTTATCAAATACGGCGACATCTGCGACAGACTTACTTTTAAATTTTCCAAAAGGGATTTTTCCTTGTTCTTGAAGTTTTTTACTTTCAGATTTATATTCATTTACATGCACATCAATGACTTGCTTGATATCATCCAAAGTAAATGTTTTATTATTAATAGAAAGTTTTTCAAAATTTTCCGCGAAAGACTTGAGAGACATGGTGTGTTGAGTATATACTATAGGATATAAAAAAATAAAAAAAATTAATTAATTGACATTTATCAACTACACTTTCATTCCCTTCATTCTCGTTTGTTGATAAACATTAATTTAGGAGCGGATATGGAAGCAGTGAGGGATACTATCATTTTTGTTGATAAACTCACGACCGCACCATTTATTATCATTAACTTTCTTTTTTATGTTTGTAGTATGAACTATGCTGAAATGGTTAATGTTTTGCTGTTTGCTATTTCGTGATAAATGAATTTTCTTCATTTGAAAATCTCTAACATTTTCAATGCTTTCACCTAAATCCATCTTTTCATATACTTCTGGATTTAATCCTTTTGAATTCAACCCCTTACCTCTGAGATGGTAGTATCTCTTTTTTACTCCTTCATTTTCGTAGCATTCAATTATATGAACTCCTTTGTCTTTATGTTTCAAGTCATTCTTAGTAAGGTAAGGGAGAAAGGCTTCATTAGTTGTAAATTCTAACATATACAATTTAGGAGCAATCCATATTCCTCTTATTATCTTACAAAAATCTCCTAAGTCGTCTGTTATTCCACCAAGAGATTTATCACCAAGTCTTTTGATTAGTTTGGCGAACATGACATGCAACACTAGACTATCGGTATCGGTGTAATAGAAATCAGCCTCTATGTCTTTATTTGGATTAGCCTCTTTTATGTAGTTATACATAATTCGCCTGCTATATGCTAGAACGAATGCCCCGTAGTGAGAAGGTTTGGTTATGCTCTCTTCAATTATTTCTTCCTTTCTAGGAATTCCAGATACATGCCATAGTTTGTTTCCGTCTTTATCTTTGAATTCAACCACATCGGATATATAATTTTTCGTCCAAAATTTCCAATACTCCTCATTTGATTTAATATATTCTGCTTCTGTTGGGATGGGTCGTTGTATCATATTTCCGTATAACGAATTCATAAATAGTTTGGCCAATAAATATTGCGGTGTGCCTTTTTCGCTTGTCTCTTTAGCCTTAAACATTTCTAATATATATTCTTTGAATACTGGTTCAGCCTCCTCTGTATAGTATCCTTTATGAATTGTTATATCGTAGCCTTCCTTAATCATATCTTCAATATCAACAATTGTAAGCCATTGGTCTTTCATATCCGCTAAATTCCACTTTAATGAACCCATTTTATTTCTTTGTCCTATTCTTGAATGTAATATGTCTTTTGGTGAGATGTAATCAACATTGTAAATACCGATAGGAAGATTATTATAATCAAATGGTGCGATGGCCATCTTAATTTCTCCAACCATGAATAAATTAAGCATCGCTGTTGGGTATAAAGATACGACATCCGCATCAACTAAATAATCGGTTAATTCATCAAATGTGATTTTCCCTGCTAAGTAGTCGTTGTATTGTTTTGAAATAAATCTTTTTTTGCTTGGATATGTTCTTGCTCCGATAACTGCTTTTCTAAATGCTTTCTCTTGTTCAATAGTTGGAAGTCTTACATCATGCTTACCATCAATCATTTTCTTCCAGATATTGAAAGCGAGGCTTGAAGTTGAAATATATGAAGTTAAATTCACTGAGTGTTTTTCAAATATCTATGTGTTTATTTTGTCATATAGCTCTTTTAACCCATAACATCACACTTCAAATATTCAAGACACTTATTTCTTAATTCTTCACTCATTGTTTCCCAAGTAGATGCCTTGTCGTGGTCAAAATCTCCTTTAAGAGTTTCACATTTCATATTTTCTAAGTTTTCTTTTAAAGTCCCCCGAGTATGCTTACACATATCCCACATTTTAATATTTTCAAATTGTAAAGAGATTATTGAGCCGTTATTAATCATATGTGATTTTGGTTTGATACCTCTTCTTATTAATTCCTGTTTAATAAAGTAGTGGTCAAAGTTCGCCCCGTTAAAACCATTCACATATAAAATTGGTGCTTCTTCATCTTTCTTCTTTTTCTTTCTTACTCCTGCTACTTTCTTGACTGGATTATGTGGTTGTTTGTTAGCCCATTCTAATGCTAACTTTCTTCCTTTCTCTAGGAGTGTATCAAGAAATTTAGAAATACAATCAATACCAGCATAATATTTAAATCCTTCCGTCCCTTGAGTATATCCGACTATATAGCAGTCGTGAATATCAAAGCCGTCAGCAAGCGTGTTATTTCTAAAAGTTTCAAGGTCGTAATGAAGAACTTCATCTTTATTATTATATTTTTCTTTATGAGACTTCGTGATTAAATGTCTCTTTCTATTCTTTAATATTTCTCTATTCGCATAATTTATCATTTTTGGATTACAAGTGTGCTTTTTGATATATTTCCTTAAACATTTTTCACATTTCTTTTTACCTCTTTTCATTAATCCAAAATAGTGGTTATTCTCTAAGTAAATCATAATATCCGCTTTTTCTCCTATTTCGTTTGTGCTTATTGTCTCCTTTGTTAGAGAATTTGTTATTTCGTATGTCTTCCCTTCTTTTATCAGAGTATTAAGGATTTTTACGGCGGTAGAGAATGGAATTGGGCAATCGTTAGAAAGATGGAATTGTTCCCTAATATCATTGCATCTTTTTCTGTTAATGAGTGGCATATTAATAATGTCTTTAGAAAGGAAGAATAAACAATTATTATTTTTGCTAGCGGGAGATATTAATATACTTTCTTCCAATATTGTTTTTTTACATTTGTTTTTTCCTTCATAACAACCGCCTCCGTTTTCTTGAACTACTACTACCTTAGCATATTCAATAATCCTGTCATAACCTAGTCCAGATGCTTCAATATTGCTTATGTTAAACTCATTCAACATTTCAATAAAATCATCATAGTTTTTTTTTGAAAAGAATTAAATGTTTTCTTTTTATAATATCTATTTAATTCTTCGTGGTCTGTTATGTAAGTGATAGTAATATGAACATCGGCATTTCCTGTCATCCCATTTCTTTTAGCATATAATAATATAGGAAGTAGAACTTCTCGCTCTAATGCGTCAGTATCATAAAAGTTTATGTCTAATCCTTGCTTCTCGTATGTAAGAGAGTTTAATCTATTGTGTCGCCTAGATTTTAACTCTACTACTTTAAATTCCCTTTTGTTTTCTCTTGTTGTAGTTTTCCTCAAATTCGCCCTTACCTTCGCTAGTTCTACATTTTCCTTCGTTGGTCTGGGCGGTAATGGTGGTGGCATATTTTACTTTTATATTAGTGAGGATATAAAAATAATGAAAATAAATTAAATTGTTTTACCAATATGTATATATAAATATAAATTGTCTTACCTTTAACATGAAATTCATTCATATGTTGGTTGATTATAAAAAAATCATTTTTTGTTTTCGTTTTTGTTTTATACTCCTCTCGCCTTTATTTCTTCATATTCCTTAATTTTTCTATTTCGTTCTTTTAATCGCTCCTTCTTCTTTTGATTAATTTCATCCTTATTTCTCTTATAATATGCGAGAGCCTTTTCGGAGTTAGCCTTTCGTTTGTACTCTGGTGTGAGATATTTCTTGTGTCTCCCCATATCTATATTATAAGTAATATAATTTATTTCTTTAAATGATTTTACATTTTAAATTAAATTGTTATTTAATACAATCATCACCCTTAATTTAAGTTGTGCGATTGCTTCTTCACAAATTTGCCATTTGTGAATATTCAACATTGTTGGAACTTCTAATGCTTTGTTTTTCTGTTCATTCCAAAACTTAAAGGATTTGCTATATCGTTGAAGCGTTTCTCTTCTTGTGTATTTTTTAATCCCTCTATCGTCTGCTAATGCTTCTGGAAAATGTAAGTTGTCCGCTTGTATCATTATAGAAGACATATTATATAAGTAATAATATTTATTTCTTTAAATGGTTTTACATTTTATTTTTATAATATCTTTCCATGTCGTCGTTTCTACGAATTATACGAATAACTTTATGTCCGCCTATCATAACCTCTTCTTTCTAAGCGAAAAAATCTCTATGAAAGTTGGATTTTTCGTGTTGATATTTTCCATATATACCTATTACCTTACCACATACACATGTATATTTCTGTTTTCTTCTTTCCTTTACGTATTCCGCTCTCTTCTGTTTGCAATCATCTATATCAAAAACGAAATTTTTTTTACAATATGTTTTCCTCAGTGCTCTGTGGAGTGCGAATTTGGGGGTTTTCTCTGCTGGTATTGATTTTGTGCCAAATCAATAGGAAGACGAATTCGTTTTTAAAAGTGTCATTTTGATGCACGAAAAATGACCTTAAAAAATGATATTATATTACTACCATGCATACATGCATGTCAATAAAACGTACGCCCGTACATACATACATACATACATACATACAGACATACAGACATACAGACATGCACACATACAGACATACAGACATACATACATACATACATACACACAGAGAGAGAGAGAGAGAGAAAGAGAGAGAGAGAGAGATCTAGAGAAAGAGAGAGAGAGAGAGAGAGATCTAGAGAGAGAGAGAGAGAGAGAGAGAGAGAGAGAGAAAGAGAGAGAGAAAGAGAGAGAGAGAGAGAAAGAGAGAGAAAGATAGAGAAAGAGAGAGAAAGAGAGAGAGAGAGACTTTTCACGTGGACATTCCCTGAGCCCGATTGTAAAATTGTTCTCTCAATAAAAGCGAAGAAGAAGAAGAAGAGAGAGAGAGAGACAGACAGAGTGGTCTATGTGAATCTCACTACTATAGGTACCACTATAGGACAGTTATCTTTATATTTATATGTATAAATTTAGCCCATTTCGCCATATTTCGCTCTCCTATTAATCAGCCAAAACTAGCAAAACTAGAAAATCGCACTTTTTCACAAACTATTAATACAAGGCTTCGTTATCACACTTTTCTTATTCTTTCTCGGTGTCCTGAACCCCCTTATCTTTTTTCCAAAAAAAAAATGTGCTCTGTATTGAAAGTGTGCTATATTGAATTATATATTAAAGAAAAGAATTAATACAAATATAGGACGACAATGGCGAAGTATTGTTCAAAGGGAGGTGTGTATGTAATGAATAATGAAAAGAAGCCCATGGTCTGTGTGAAATGGACAGAGGACGGAAAACAAAATAGCAAAAAAATTTGTATTAATAGTAAGAGAACGAAAGAAGAAGCATTACAACAGGCACAGGAGTGGTATGATGTAAACATTAAACCAAAAAGGGAAATGTGGGATAATGATAAAAAAATCAAAAAGCAAGAATACAGCATAGCATGGGCACAGAAGAAGCAAAATGAAAAGTATCAATGCGGGTGTGGTCGTATGGTTTCTTCATTACCTTCAACTACAAAAACACACGAGAAATCATTGAAACACAGGGCATGGCAACAGAACAACACATTGGAGATTCACGGGAGTGAAACGGGAAGAAGAAAAAAAAAAGAGGAAAAATAAGATATCAGCCACCACCTAAACCTCAAACCCCGCGTACGCCAGAGAACGCACGTACGCAAGTGCGCAAACACTTTCGTTGCTCATTTACAAATCTAAGATAATTTTCTTTTTTCTTTCGCGTGTCCCTGTGCGGATGTTGGACTCATCCAAGTTTTCACGTTTCAGTAAATGCTTTGTTTGTTTTTCTTTCGTTAATTTTTTTAATTCTTTATTAATATCCGGTTCGTCTTTTGTGTTGTCCGGTTCCTCTTCGGTAGCCTCAGTCTTTAATAATTGCCTTGGTGGTACAACTTCATCATTCGTTAATATAATCCGGTAGCCCCTACGGCCTTTTACTTTACATATCCTCCTACTCCAAGTCTTTCCACCTTTCTCCAAAATATGTTTCTCATTAAGTTTTCTTACCTTGTCTCCTTCTTTGAAGTCAAATAAATTCTTATCTACATAATGCTCTTGCTTGTTAGTATCAGTTCCATTAAATACTTCAAGTGGTGATGCTTTAATAGTTGAATGCTTCTTTTTGTTATAATAATAAACCACATCTTCAATGTAATTTATCCAATCAAAGTTACCATTATAAGCCCATATAACATGGAGTTGCTCTCGTAGAGTTCTTACAAATCTATCAACAATTCCTAATGAATTATGGTCTCCCACTTCAACTTTAAAATGATTAATACCATTATTATCCATCCATTCTCCAACTGCGCCCTTAAATTCACCACCGCTGTCTGAGATAAATGCTTTGGGCTTTGGTAGTTTTTTGAGTGCTTCTAAAACCGTAGTTGAAAACTTATTTTTTATCGGGATGGCATAAGCATACCGACCATGAATATCAATCCAAATCAATGCAAAATTATAATTTTTATTTTTTGTTGCAACTTTTGTCATATCCATTAAATCAATATTTACCATATCTAAAACTTTATCTGCCCATATTGTTGTACCCCTTGTTCTGGGCTTTGTCTGCCTAAATATTTCCTGTGCTGTATCTTTTTTTTCTTCCTCTGTTGGTTCGCCTTTCGGAGTATCTTCTAGTAGCGTATTCTTATCCTGTGCATTAATATTAGCAGTTGTATGTTTGTTGTCCATTGATATTTATGAATTGCGCTTCTATCTTGCTAATCGCAAGATTTCTCGCTATATTCATAAACATCGTTTTTTATTTTTGGAAAAAATTTAATGGGTGACGATGTTTGTAAAATGTTTTTGTTTTTGAAGTAGTCAAAAACAAAGATACACGAAAATGAGTGAAACGAATGAGAGTGAAGTTGATGAATATCATTAGAATTTCAAAAATATCTTTTCTGCTTCCTTACTTTTTTCTTTACTCTTTGGTGTATTGTTATATACATTGACTGATATTTTTTCACTTCGTTTTTTGACGCCTCGCTGTTTTCCGCCTGTTTCATAATCTTCGCTTTCTTCACTCTCACTTTCTTCTTCTTCTCCTTCACTATCATTCTCTGGCTTCTTGGGTGGTGGTGCTTTCTTTGCTGGTTTCTTCTTTGGCTTTTTAGCATTCTTTTTTATCTTTCTAAGCATATGATTTGCAATAACCTCAGACATATCAATTTCGCTGTCGCTTTCGCTTTCGTCTTCTACGACTTCTGGTTTTCCAAGTATTTCCTTAGCAACCCCTAACTCAGCATCAGTTTCAATCATTTCATCTATAGTCTTATCTTTCAGTTCTCCCTTTTTGCGGAGACGTTCGCGAGCCCATTCGTCCTTTCGCCGTTCAGCATTTTCTCTATTTGCTTGAACTGCCTTCTTCCAATTTTCCTTTGATGCTTCCTTTGACGGCATAATTTAGATACGCTTTTAATCTTTGTTGCTATAATTTAACAAAAATAAAATTAATTATTTATTTGATATTTATCAACTTCACTCTCATTCGCTTTGCTCATTTACGTTTGTTGATAAACATCGTTTGCCATTAATTTTTCTTAAAATTTTTTCCGATGTTTTAGAATAAGCGATAGTGCGACAGCACGAAGCGCAATTCTAAAATATCTATACAATGGGTAGTCAATATAAATCCTTACTAGGTTTATCAGAAATTGCTGTTGATAGTCTAGACATAAAAAACTTAGACCTTACCAACACTAATATTATTGGTTTAAACACAGACAGAGTGCCAGAAGATGCCGAACCCGTAAATCTTTATTACACTGATAACCGCTTTGATACACGGCTCGCTTTAAAATCAACAACAGATGTCAAAGAAGGAAAAAATTTATACTACACAGAGCAACGAGTAAGGGACAACGACGAAGTTAAAGCCTCAACTCAACACCGCTCCAATACAAGTAATCCGCACCAAACCAGTCTATACAATCTCATAGACACAAACATATCCGCACCAGCGGTCGGGCAATACTTAACATATAATGATGTAGATGGTAAATGGAGAAATACAACAATCGGCTCAATTGATACACTCTCTGATGTAGTCATAACAGCACCAATTGCTATGAATAGTTATCTAACATATAACTCAATAAACTGGGTAAATAAAACATTTCCAATAAATGTTGATGAATTCGGCAATATTAGTATGGGTGGTAATTTGAATATAACGGGAGTTAATTTACTAAATACCAAAGATGTTGATACTTGGATATCAGAGCACGAAGACAATAATGATAAAGTGTCCGCGGATGGCTCAATTAATACACACAGCGATGTTTTGATTACAGGCACACCCGCCGATAACCAACTACTCATTTATAGCACGGGGCAATGGAGAAACACAAACTCACCTTTTCTAAGATTGGATGGTCTCGCTATGATGTTTGGAGATTTAAATATGGGGGGTTTTAATGTAGCAAATGTCGGTAATGTTGATGGTGTTGATGTTTCGGCTCTTGATAGTTCTGTCGTTAAACTAACAGGAGACCAAACCATAACAGGGAATAAAACATTTACTACTTATGTGGTCGTAAAAGACTCAAATCCATCAAACACAGGCAAATTATTCTTTAATTATAACAATAATATGGGCTCTATCTATTCGTCGGAGGCAGGTGGAGCAACGGGCTATCCATTATCTTTTGTAGGCTCGTCCATACTTTTTGCTCCAACAACAGGGGGTGGAATGACATTGACAAATAATGTTTTAAATTTTAACAGCACAACAGCAATCAGCGGATTGCCCGCGCCATTCTATGACAATGATGCTTCAACAAAAGCATATACCGATACAAAATTAGCAAAGGACGGCACAACGGCTATGACGGGTAGTTTAAATAGGGGAGGATTTTCAATAACAAATGTAAATTTGGTTGATGGTATTGATGTATCCACCCTTGATACTTCTGTGGTCAAACTAACGGGAGACCAAACCATAGCAGGAACCAAAACATTCAGCATAATAAATGCTAGTGCGGGGATTGATATGAAAAGCCAAAGTATAACAAATGTTAATCTTGTTGATGGTGTTGATGTTTCTACTCTTGATACTTCTGTCGTTAAACTAACAGGAGACCAAACCATAGCAGGGAACAAAAAATTTACTTCAACAATAGAAGTACGGGGCGCTACTGCTCCAACCGCTTTTGATGGTATCGGTGTTGCCTTTGATACAGCGACAAATATAGGAATGATTGCCGCACAAAAGACAGCAACAGCGACTTGGTATCCGATACAAATAACGGGGTCATATGTTGATTTATATGCGGGTGATAATGTAATCGCGACAGCAACCGGCACGACACTATCTTTGAACAACAGAAAAATCACAAACGTAGCCACACCATCAGCAACAACGGACGGGGCAAACAAAAGTTATGTGGATACATTAGACGGGCAAAATGTGAAACTAACAGGAAACCAAACCATAGCAGGAATTAAGACATATAGCAGTGGTGTTGAAATAACGGGAAATTCAATCAATTCAACAACAAAGGGAACATTTATCGTTTTCAATTCTACCAGTAATATCGGGTCAATTGCTAGTTTGGATATGAAAACAGCGACATATTACAACTTTGAAATTTCTGCGAAAAAAATAAGTTTTATTATTGACGGGACGATTGTCGGTTGGGTAAATGCTTCGGGGCTAGATTGTAATAGTAGCAAAATAGCCAACCTTGGAACTCCGACATTATCAACGGACGGAGCGACAAAAGGGTATGCGGACACATTGGACGGACAAAATGTAAAACTAACAGGCGACCAAACTATAACAGGAATTGAAATATTTAATGGAAGTAGAAATGATGTAAGAGCACTGACCTTATTAAGCCAAGCTGATTGTAATAATGTAGATATCATTAATGGTGGAAATATAACATACAACGGGGCTCGGATTTTAAACCAGAATGGAGGAGACATATTCTTTTCACAGACGACGGGTGATTATTAGTATTTCTTATTTACTCTAAATACTGCTACAAGTGGAACCGCAAACCAAAGAGGTTATGTATTCACAAATGTAGCATCTGATGTAAAAGGGGCGGGACTTTATATTTCAAAACTTTTGGATAATAAAAGTGCTTCGTCTGACATTGTCCGTTTTAACAATGCTGGCGGTATGCGGTTTTATGGAGCCTTAGATATGAACTCAAACAATATAACAAATGGCGGAACAATAACAGGAACAACAATTACTTCAACCGCGGGTATATCAACAACTACAGCAACCGCGAGTGGATTAATCACGGCAAATGCGGGTATATCAACAACCACATTAACGGCGAGTGGCCTACTAACGGCTACAGGAGGTTCTAGCATAGTTATACAAGGAAATACTAATGGAGGTAATACAAGAGGAATATTTTTGTGGGACACAGGTAATACAAATTATGGTATTTATATGGCACAATCTGGAGCCAATAAATCTCTAGCAGGTGGAGTGGCATCAGCCGTTGCTGGAAACGATTTTACTTCTTTCGCCGTTAGATTTAGAGTGAGCAATGTTTCAACCGATGGTTTTATATGGGAGAACTCTTCCGAACAATTATTGATGTCATTAAACGGGGCAAACGGGACTTTATGGACAAAAGGATTAATAACGGCTAGTGCTGGTGTATCAACAACTACGATCACTGCGAGTGGATTAATAACGGCAAATGCTGGTGTATCAACAACAACATTAACGGCGAGCGGATTAATAACGGCAAATGCGGGAATTACATACACAGGCACACTAACAACGGCATCAGCATCAACTAATGGGGCAAAAATAGCAATTCAAGGACAAACAGACGGAACGAATGCGAGAGGAATATTTGTATGGGACATTGGAGATTCAAACTGGGGGATTTATATGAGCCAGTCTGGGGCAAATAAAGCATTAAGTGGAGGAACAGCACCAGCAGGAGGAGTAGGCGGAGGATTAACTTCTTATTCTATTAGATTTAGAGTGAATGGTTCTTCAACGAGTGGGTTCATATGGGAGAATAATTCCAATACTGCTTTAATGTCTTTGAGAGGGAGTGATGGGCAATTATGGGTATTGTCTAATCCAATTCAATATTCAGACAGGAGAAAAAAAGAAGATATAAATGAATGCTTAGGCTTAGATTTTATTAATAAGTTAAATCCAGTTTGCTATCGTATGATTGACGACAAAAAGAAATGTAGGACTGGCTTAATAGCACAGGAATTAGAAGAAATACTAACAGAAATGGATATGCTAGATTTTGGCGGTTTTATAAAAGAAACAATTATGGTTCCCTGCCCAAAGCAAAGAGCGGAATACGAATTGAAGGGTGTAAGTGTTAATCCAGAAGATGTTAAATGTGTTGATAGTGGTGATGTTGGTTATGGTATAGGTTATTCTGAGTTTATCGCCCCGTTAATTAAGGCCGTTCAACAATTATCAGATAATCTCGGACATGTCCGAGAAAGGGTAGATAATTTAGAAAAAGAAAATAAAAATCTCATGAATATACTACAAGAAATTAGAGAAAATGTCAAACAATAATATGACTAGACTTCACAGACCACCACCTATTATGGATATGGATGGCGAACTAACTCCCGAATTAAAGTCCCGTGTTCTTGAAGTAGAACTAAAGACTGAGGAAAAAAAAGTAGAGCACGAATTGGAAGATAACTGGTCGTGCTGTTGTATGAAAAATAGACCGACAGACAGCCGACTTATTAAATACTTATTTCAAATGGGTATCATTATCTCCATTATAACCCTTTGTATCGTGAGGCTATCTGAAAAGAACTTACCTTGTGAGGTTGCTAATACTTATGTCGGTATTTTAACACTTTTGATTGGGATATGCCTTCCATCACCTTCTTCAAAGAAATGAACATTCGTATATATGTGTCATATACCATCTATTATCATCATCACAGATTAAAGGCATTGCTTCATCAAAACTAACACACCAATCACTCATCGGTTTGTAAATACATTTAAATTTAGTATCTATACCTTTTTGAATACAATAAACACAACTTATATTCTTTTTTTCACTTATCCGTGAGTAAAAGTCGCAGGCAGTCCGCGAAAATATTTTGATTATTAAAAAGTTTATCATCAGTAATATAACCATGACTGACTATAAATACCAAAAGATTATTTTTCTAAGCAATGATTTTGCTGGAGGAAGCAAAACATTTAATAAAAATATTCAAATGTCATTCACACCCACCAAAATGAATGTTAAGTTTATCCACTATATGAACGACCAGACAGAGACAAAAACCAGAATTCTTTACATGGATAGAATTGGAATTATTGGAACATTTGCGGACAGCACTACAGCAAACATTTCAAATCTCGGTTATAATTTGGGTGTCGTCGGATGGACGGACGGACAATATACATTTAAAGTCCTTGAAACCGACAGCGGAAATATTGACACAGGAAATTTAGCGGGGCGAATTGTTGTGTGCCTAGAGTTTTTAGGGTAATAATATATAATGGAGAAGATTAACAATGTCAAAGTTAAGCCTGTGAAGCAGGACGGAAACGGAGATAAAAAAGCAAAAGGTTATAAATTATTCAATGAGCCGTATGCTAACATATTTTTGCTTGCCCGTAAGAAGAGCGGGAAAACAACAGCACTCTTTGAAATACTGAAACGGACAACAGACAGAAAAACCCGTATTGTTATTATCGCTTCAACAATCCACAAGGACTACATTTATAAAGCAATGGTTAAGCACTTTAAGAACAGAGGCAACCCGATGGCAATATATACCTTTCTTAAATCGGATGGTGTAAATGTCATTGATTACGAATTAGACAAATTGAACAGAGATAACGAAGAGCAAGAAGGAGAAGTAAAACAAGACAAAGAAGAAATAGAAAAACCACAATTTCTTTATTTTGGCAAAGAAGAAAAAAAGAAACAGAGCGCCACGGAGGCGAAAGAAAGGCCGAGTAAATATATATCTCCAGAGGTTGTTTTTGTTTTGGATGATTTAGGAAGTGGATTAAGAGACAAGTCCGTGAGCGATTTGTTAAAAAAGAATAGGCACTATAAATCAAAGGTGATTATGTCTAGTCAGTATCTGAACGACCTACGGCCAGAAGCCATTAAGCAATTAGATTATCTATTAATCTTTCCAAGCCAGTCTCAGGACAAAATGGAACTCGTGTATAAACACTTAGACTTATCTTTTGATTTTGATTACTTTCTTCAAAAGTATCACGAGGCGACGAAAGAGAGATTTAATTTTCTTTATGTTTCGAGTGTTGATGATGAATTACGCAAAAACTTTGCTTATCGGTTGAAATAAAAATTTGTAATTAATTATTTTTCTGTATTATATATGCCAGTATCACCAGTGATAATTTCACAACCATCAGGATATACATCGGATACAATCCATCAATGCCACAGAAGGGAGGAAAAAAAGTATCTCGGACAAGATCCAAGAAGAGCGGTCAAAAGGGAGGAAAGATTAACTGGGCTAAGGTCGGAAAAATTGCCTTGGCTGTTAATAAATTCCTTCGCGATAATAAGGTAATCTCTAGGACTGCGGGGGCGTTGAGTAGTGTTGGGGTGCCTTACGCTGGTAGTGTTAGTGCTACTGCCGCAAAACTTGGGTATGGTAAGCAACGAGGAGGTGCTGTAAAGTTCCGTTGATATTTGTAAATCCACACTCTCATTCGTTTCACTCATTTTCGTGTGTTTTACAAACATCGTTTCAGATTAATTTTTTTAATAAAGAAAAATAGATGTTTTAGAATAAGCGATAATGCGAAGCATGAAGCGCAATTCTAAAATATCAAAGGCTAAGGTAAGACCCCCACGAGTTTATAGAAATAAGAGCGGAAGGCCTTATATTATCCAGAAGGGCAAAAAATATTATCTTAATTTTGGTAAGAAAACAAATGATTTAAGCACATTACAAATTGTTAAACTTTTTATGAAATATATTAGCAAACCAAAGCCGCAAAGGGCTAGCCGCAAACCAAGAGAAAAAATAATCAAATCTGATTTCAATCGTCTTGAACACGAGAACCGAAACCAAATACAAAGCAACTTACAAAAGAAATATGAGTTAATACATGACGAGGAAGAAAAGGAAAAGAAGAAAAGGGAGGATTTAGAAGAAGAAAAGAAAAGGCTAGAACGAAAAGACGTAGCAGATGCGAAGGAAAGGCAGGATGAGTTAGCAAGGATACACCGCAATGAACTATCCGATATCAAGGAACGACAAGAACAAAAAGACAGAGAACTAAGAAGGGAGCAAAAACTCATAGAGGATTTACAATACGAACAGCAAAGGAACCAAAGATTGGCTATTATGCCACCGCCACAGCAGTATCAATATATCATGCCACAACAACAGGGACAACCACAAGCATCGCCACAAGCACCACCATTAGCACCACCATTTGGAGCACCACCACAAGCACCAGCCTTACCTAATTTAGGAGATGAAGCACCATTGAAAACGAAAGAGCAATATGAGGAAGAAAAAAAGCAAAAGCAGAAAGATATTGAAACACTGAAATTAGCAGGATATACAGATAAGTTCATAAAAAAGATGAGTCTCAAAGACTTACAAAAAGCCAGTCAAGATATTCAGACGGCTATAGCCACAGCGACGTCTTTAGAGGAACAGAAAAAGTTAGCAGAAGAATATAAAGAAAAACTTGAAAAGGAAAAAAAGAAAGCGGAAGAAAAGGGTAAGCATCTTGAAAATTTACAAATTAATCAATTTTTAATCTCTGGATTTTCAAAAACTTATCACCCAACCATTACCATAAAAGAGTTAGCACAGGCTTTAAAAAAGAGACTAGATAATGATGGTCATAACAAATTAAATTACAAAGACACTTCAAAGTGGATTATTAACATGATTAAAAGGTTTAATATTGATGTTGGAAGTGAGGTGAAAAACGTAAAAAGAAAAGTAGCAGATTATGCTAGATATGAAGATTATATGGGCATAAGTGAGCAAAAAGGTACTGGAGGGGATTTCACCCCCTACCATACCCCCAAGCGTCGCGTAGACACTGGAGCGAAGACATTAGAAGAATTAATTGATAAGGTATTTTCAATAAAAATAATTAAAAAATATTTATCCCGCAAAGATTGGAAACACACAATGAATAAAAAGGACTTTGTAAATACTCTAACTAACAAAATGACTTCCGATCCCAATTTAGATAAACGAGTTTCAGCGGATTTAAATGTTGATGAAGGGATGCCCTTGGAGGGGGTTCCACCCCCTACCATACCCCCACCATTAGAGCCAAAACCAGAGCAACAGCAAGAGGAACCAGAAAAGTCAGCGGACGATGTTTTATCAAATATCTCAAACAAGTTTGATGAAGTTGATAAATATCAGCAAGAGGGAGAGGGTCGCGGTTTAATGACTAATGAAATAGACGACATAATGAAAAAATATGGATGGTATCTTGGAGCGATAGCCAGTGATGAAATCTATAAGTTGAAGCCCGGAAGCAGAAAGCGATACGGATTTTATTATGAATTTGGACAATCACAAACAAGCGGGGTCTCATTGGATTGCTATATGGGTAAGTCTAGATAAAGACAGGAGTGTTGAAGTCTATGACCCATTAGCACTTTACCAACCAACGGAAGTCTTTCAACAACAAATGAAACAACTCATTGACAAAAGCCACCCCGATAGTTATTTATTAATGAAGGTTAATCAAGTAAAACAACAGAGTGATACTTCCTCAACTTGTGAATGGCACTCAATGAGGTTTTTAATGGAGCGAGCGAAAGGCAACCGATTTAAGTTTGCTAGTGGATACACAGACTTAAAAGAAGAAGAAGCGGAGAAATTAAAAGCACAGAATGGTTATGGTAATTTTGATACATACATATAAAAAATTATTCGTATAATATACAATGGAGTACAAAGGCGGTCGCGCAACAGGCATCTATTATGTCAATAGTAAAAACAGAATAACAGGCACAGACAGCGACTTTACACACGAATTAAACTTAAAATCACTGGACAATCCCACACATTGTAAAATATTACACATTTACATTCCAAAGTCATATTACTCTGTGGCTTCGCCATATAATACTTTTACTCTTAGCGAAGACGGGTATGAGGCTTTAATTACTATACCTGAGGGAAACTACACAATGAACAATCTAAAAAATAAGTTGTCGGAGATACTAACCGCAGACAGCCCAAATAATTATACTTATGTTGTATCCAGTAATAATACCAACATAGAACCAGAAGATGGCAAATTAACATTCAGTGTTTCAAATAACGGAGGTATTCAACCGCGGTTTATATTTGATAGTGATACCCGTATTCACGAGGTAATGGGGTTTGATAGAAATTCAACATATTTCTTTGCCAATGATTTCATTAAATCGCCAAATGTAATTATTCTAACTGGGGAAAAGACTTTATACCTTCAATCGGACTTAGTGGGCGAAGGAGATAATCACGTGCTACAAGAAATATACACTGCCAACGAAATACCATTTGGAGCCGTTATATACGACGGAAGCGGGTCTGAGTATGGTAAGAAATTATCCACCAGTTCAAATAATGTATTCAGGTTTTATCTTACAGACGAAAACGATCAGGCTATAAATCTTAATGGTTTGGGTATTGTAATGACTTTGTTGATTTACAGAGAGACTAATTATTTTAATTTATTTACATCCTTTTTCAATTTATTAAAATCCCGATGATATTTGAAAATCCACACTTACATTCGCTACGCTCATTCTCGTGTGTTTTTCAAACATCGCTTTTACTTTTCACGATGTTTATCAACAAACGGGAGTTGCGACAGCAACGAGAGTGAAGTTGATAAATATCAATTAATTAATTTTAGAATTATTTATTTTTTTCTATAAATATATTCTTGTGAATTAGCAAATAATCTCAACTGCCTAAAAATCAAAAACAAAATGCCAACTCAACACGGCGGAGAATTAGACTTCAGTAAGACTGATTATATCAGTGCTTCTTATCGTTTGAATAAACTTGCTCCACGTGAGGGCTCTGGAACCTTTGAAGTCACCACTGCTGGAGGGCAAGAACGATCATTTGACCTTATCAGTCGTCCGTTCAATCTCGCCCGCTCTTATTTGAGTTTTACTTATACTATGAGAGCAGCGGGCGCCAACACTTATTCAAGAATTTTTATGGACTGCCTTTCACAAATTAGCCAGATACAACTTCAGACCCGTAGCGGTGTTTATCTGTGTGACATTAACCATCTCAGAATGGTAACTAAGATGCTCTGGAAACCAGAAATGAGTTTGAAGGATTTCTTAGACCTTCCTAACCACGGCGATGCTAGTGGTTGGGGGTGTATGCTCCAAAAGTGTAATGCTAACGGCTTGATTAACGTTAGTGTTGTTGAAGCAACTAGAACAGCCTTTCGTGCTGCTGTCGATGGTAATAACGATGTCGCGGCCGCAACTCAGGGTCTATTGCGAGAGCCAGTGATTTCTGCTCGTCGTCACGATGATGCTGCTCTAACGACTGGAGTTGGAGCACTATCCGCCGTAAATGTTAATTACAACGAGGCGAAGTATCTTGTGGGAAGTGGAGCGAATGCCGCTTTGGCCATTAATGTTAAAATTCCTTTGGGTATGATTATTAACACTATTTTCGCACTTGATAAGACTATTATGTTTCCAGAAATTTTGACTATGCGGATTGTGTGGGGTGCTACTGACAGAACTGGTTATACGGTGACGAATGGTGCCGCTACTTGTCTTAGCACTGCTTATCTTGCCGCAGGAAATGCTACCATGCCTATGGCTGTATCTGCTGATGTCACCAATCTTGCCTTGTTTCTTGCTGTTGAAACGAACCCTGATGTCATTCAATCAATCCAGCAGAAGATTGCTAGCCCCGAAGGCATGAACTTCAATATTGATTATCCCTATGTTTATAAGAATACTACACAAGCAAGCACAAGCCAAAACATTATTATGCGATTTGACAGAGGTCATGGTCGCCGTTTGAAGAAGATTTATCACTCTGTTTTTAACACAGAAGAAAGAAAGAACACAGCCTATGACAACGATAACCGCGCCGCCGCTAAGGTTGTTAATTTTTACACTACTCTGGATGGTTCCCGCCAGCAAGAATTCAACATTGACACCGCGAGCGAAGAAGACTATATGTACTTGAAGCCAAAGGTTGAGGGTTCGGCCTTGTTGAATAACGATGTGTAGAAATACAATTGGTTCTGGGTTGATGCTTGGGATAATACCCGCCCGCTATGGAGCAAAGACCAGAATGAAATCAGCGGTTTAAGTCTTGATACTGAGCGACGATGGGAGTTTATTGCGACCACCGCGAATGCCGCCTACAACCACTACACCGTGGCCATTACTCAGCGGGAGGTACAGGTTAAGGCCAATATGATTACTATTTCATAACTCCGCCAGTGAGGTAATATGTAATTATTAATTTTGATAGTTAATTTATTTTTTTGATAATATAGAACCTTTGTTTTTGACTACTTCGAAAACAAAAAATCAACAATGTCTCACCAGAGAAACTTAATCGCACAAAATCCAGACGGCGAATTTATAAATGTCAGTGTTGGATATGATGGTAATATTGAAACAAATAATTCAAAAACCGCTTTTGGCGAAGCAGTAGTAGGTCAATTAACACCAGTATTACAAGAAATCTTTCCATATACCATTAATACTAGGATATGGACAAAAACAGAAACAAAATCGTCTGTGTCATTTTTGAATAATATGGCTGAATTGAAAACAACTGCTAATGCGACGGCGGATGCTGGATTAGTAAGTAAAAGGAGAATAAAATATAGAACTGGAATGGGTGTCCTAGCCCGATTTACTGCTCTATGGACAACTGATGATACAAAAGATTACTATTCATTTATTGGAATAGGAAATGATCTCGTTGATGGATTTTATTTTTACAAAAATCAAGCAGGAATGAATATCGCGCATCTTAAAGGAGGTGTTGCAGTTTATATTGACCAAGAAGACTGGGACGACCCATGCGATGGGAATTTCGCTATGCCGAACTTAGACTGGAGCACAGGAAATGTATTTCAAATTCAATTTCAGTATCTTGGGTTTGGTGCTATTAAGTTTTCAATTGAAAATCCCATAACAGGATTATTTCAATTAGTTCACATGATTGAGTATGCGAATGCTAATACTGGGGTAAGCCTGCGAAATACAACATTACCTTTTACGGCAGTCATGAGAAATGATGCAAAGACTGGAATACAAATTCTTAAAACGGCGAGTGCCAGTTTATTCATTGAAGGAACGAATACGATAAACACAAGTATAACAAACGAAGTGGAAGGAAGTAAAGCAGCAAACACCACTGAAAGTCCTATTATTAGTATAAGAAACAAAGCAACATTTGATGCTGGCGGTGCTAATTTAGCAAATTATTCAAATGTTTATCCCACTTTGATAAGTATTACAAATGAAGATACTAAGTCGAATGTTGTCAGAATGGTATTAAATGGAACACTAACTGGAGCAGGTTTTGCTGATGTTGATTCTAAGTATTCAATTGTAGATACTGACACAAAGGCGAGTGCTATCGCAAACGGAACAACAATTTTTAAACTATATGTTAATTCTCAATCAACTCAACAAATCAATCTTAGAAGTTATGATATATACCTATCACCGAGTGATGTATTGACTTTTACACAGAAGTCTGTCTCTGCTGGTGGAGGAGGAAATATCAATATTATTGCTAACTTCATAGAAGACCAATAGATATTTGCAAATCTACACTCCAATCTCAAACTTGTTTGAGATACCCCGCTCCCGTGTGTTTTGCAAACATCGTTTAAAAGTAAATAATAAAAAAAAATAATAAGCGGAAAGCGATGTTTGACAATAAACGAGAATGAGCGTAGCGAATGAGAGTGAAATTGTCAAATATCAATCAGAGATATTTTTTTACCGCATCTTTGTTATTAAAATAAGGTTGTTGAATTAAATATTCAAGGTATGGTTTGTCAATCTTAGCGACATCTTCAATTTTCATTTTTTTATACTTACCATATTGAAGAAAAATATCGGTTTCACTTTGTGCTATTTCTTCGCCGACCTTAGCCTTTATTTCGGTGATACCAGTGGAAGGGACTTTGTCCCTTTCCAAACCCGCGGGGGTATGGTAGGGGGTTTCACCCCCTCCCTCTTTTAAATCAGCAGTCGTAAAAGGAGTGCTCTGCTCTTCGTCCGTTATAGCAAATGTTGATTTATCTTGCAAATCAACATTGGACGGAATTACTACTTTAACATTATCATCCCTTGGCTTATATTGCTCATAAAAAGAAACAATGTCAGGCTTTGTCCATTTAATAGTGGGTTTCTTAACTTCGCTGTCAATGTTCCATTTTTCAATTTCATTCAAGTAGTCCTGCTTTGTGCTTAGGTCTGTCATTGATATACTATTAATATTATTTTTTATTGTAAATATTTTTTTACTTCACTTTTAATGTCCGTAAATTTCTCAAACCACGGCTGTTTCATAACCCATTCAAGGTATGGCTTATCAATAACCGCTATATCTTGAATTTTCTTACCTTTATACTTACCAAATGGAAAAGTATCGGTTGGCTTTCCTTCTCTACTTTTTTCAATAGCCTTTATTTGGTCTTGAATTACCTTTTGAATATCTTTCAATGTGAATGTTTCATTTTTGGTTTCAAGCGAAAGTTTTTCAAACTTCTCGCATAGTCTGGTGAGGGCGGACAATGGTATATATAGACTGATAAAAATTTATTGAAAAAAAATTAATTAATTATTTATCAACTTTCAATATGCCTTTTTAAAATCCGTAAGGCAGTGTAGAGATATGATTATCTTTAATCGGCTGTATTACTCTTTTTGTGTAAGTAAAGGAGAATATCTTTTTCAAATGTTCGGAGGTAATCGTTTTGTCTTTTTTGTTCCTCGTAATTTTGCTGTGGTTGTGTATTGCTACATTTCCATTCTCAGCCACATTCTTTGCTATGTGCTTTTCTCCTTCTGTCTCCAATAATGCTTCTAATTCCTCATATGCTTTCTTTGATAGTTCTTCGTCCTTTATTCCCAGACCATTGCTTATCACACTAAACATATTTACCAAGTTCAGTTTCCTGCAGGTGTCGTAGTTCATAGAAAAGCCTTTCAGTTTCATTTTTGTTGTGCCGTCGTTTAGTATGTAGCCGTAGGACTTCGGCCCCGAGCCCACAAATGTAGTTATCCTTCTGCTTACTTTTGTCTTTTTGTCTATTAGTTCGTCTGTCCATTGTCCCAATAAGTCCCCTGTCTGTATTGTTGTCTGTCCTTGTTTTTCATAAACTGAATATATTATGCTGTCTGTGTCGTGATATAATACCCTATCTCCCAATCTATCCATCATATCATACAATCTCATTTGTGCGTGTGCTGTTGTGAATAAAGCCACACATATGTTTGTGTTGTAAGGGTCTGACACTTTTTCGGCGTGTAGATTGTAGGAGAGTTCAAGGCATTCTTTATTTATCATATTGATTGAGATTTCGTTTATGTCTTTGTCATTTAGTATTTTGTATAATTCTGCCTCACTCCTGACTATTGTCGTCTGTGTCTTGTTGCTTTGTTGTCCAAACTTTCCCCACAGAGAATTCAGACATAGTTTTGCGACTGCCCTCCTTCCTTCATTCTTTTCTATTTTGCTTTTGTCCAACTTAATACCCATCTTTTCCTCATAGTCTTTTATGTAATTGTCTTTTTGTTACTCTGTTTCCACATTTGACGGGTAGCCACTTGCCTCTTGCTTTACTTGTAGAAAGGTTTTTATGTAGTCTTTGAATAGTGTTGTTGTCTGTTGTTCCCAGTGCCACACCTCATAAACTTTAATGATATTATAACCTTTTTCCATTGCTTTATAAATGAGTGGTGTTGCCCAAGTGCCTGCTAATACCCTCTCTGTGTCGTCGTGCTCGCATTTGTCTTGTAGGTTTTCCTTTCCACACTTATTGCATAAATAATACATCATCTTTCCTCTATCTTGACAGGGTAGGACTGGGTGAATTAGTCCCCTTGGTGGTAGCATTTTAACTTTGGCTAATCCAAATGCTGTCTTTTGCTTTATCATTTGTAATGCTTGTGTATTTTTGATTACTTTATGATGTCCGAGAGGGTAGGGGTCATAAAACATAACAGACGGATAGAGGGAGCATATGTCTATGTATTTGGCGTATTGTTGTTCATTCATAGCCCTCCAATATAAAGATAGAGCATTTGTCCTTCCCCCAAATATTGCGTGTCGTGGGTTGATTGTCTCTTGCTCCATTAATGTCTCTTCTATGTTCCTTTTGAATTCCTGCCTTACTCGTATTCTGTTCCACTTACAACCCCATATTGTTATTAAATTATTCACTTCCTCGTGTTGCTTTATTAAAGTTTCCAGTCGTTTTGTTTCCTTGTATAATTGTCCAAATGTCTTATTAACAGATTGCTCTTTATTCATTTGATTGCAGTCATAACACTCAGGACACCCGTGCCAGTAGCACCCATGAAACTCATATGCTGTTTTTGTCTGTGGGTCATATCCGTCTAAGTATGCCTTACCTCCGCCTTTTAAATGTATCATTTTTTCTTTTCCATTTAATCCGTGATGTATGGTTGTATTGTCTTTCTTCTCTCGGTATGATAGCCACTCCACACACATACGGCTCGTTTTCGCTTTGTCTGTTCTGTGTGTTGGTATGACTGCTATGCTATCTGTCGGCATATAGATTGCTTTATATAACGCCATACAGGTAGATGCGATAGTTGTGTATTGGAATTGGTCTATGCCAAATTCTAGAAAGCTCTCTCTAAATTTCATACACCCCCTTCTCAATATATCCACATCACTATGACAATATGCTTCCATTTCTTTTTTAAAATCAAACACTTTGTCCTTTTGTTCTTCATACCATTTCAGAAATTCTTGTCGTTTATGTTTTGAAAATGTGTTGTAGCCGTAATAGTCCTTATCTGGTATTGCCCCTACATAATTTTGATTTGCCTCAGTATTGAAGAAATGTGGGAAAAATCCTTTCTTTAATTCATCTAAACCAAAAGTCTCAGGGAAATCGGACAGGGGCATAGTTAGGAAAGATAGACTATCAATAAATCTAATCTTGCCTACAGCCATCATCATAATCTTACCCCCTTGATATATGACAAATGGTGAAATGCCGTTTTCAATCAACCACTTAAGCACAAACTGACAATCATAACCCCTCGCATTATGTGCTATTAATGTGAAGTCCTTGTGTTGATTGCCGAATGCCCAATTACAAAACTCATCTATGCTTTTGTGTATGATTGGTGTGCTGTCTGTGAAATACTGGCTCTCTGAATGGTTAATTATATGTGTGCCTGTCTCTTGTGTTGCCTCAAAGTCAAAGAACACATATTTATCAGAGGGCTTATGTATTTCTTTTTGTTTCATATTACACCTATGCTCAAATGGCTGGAGGATTTTACAATTTTTACATTTGTCATAACCACACTTATGTTCGCCTGTGAATGTCTTAGAGCAGTTAAGACATTTCTTTTTGTTGTCGCATGTGGTGGCTCTGTGATTGTTGAAGCATTCATCATTCGGAAATTTACGATTACATTTTTCGCATTGTTTCCATTTTGTTATGTTGTTATACCCCTTACATCCATCCGTAAGGCATATATTACATTTCGCCACACAGGAATGATTATGCTCATAACCCTTCATACACTGCTCGCAAAAGTTTCGTTTTGATAGGAAGGCCTTCATGCTAACTATGGTGTCGTAATGGTTTTTGGTTTTGAGTATGTATATGTGTTTGTATGGTTGCTCCTTTTCATCTTTGAATTCAGTTTTATATTATCTTGTCTGGATGTTCAACAATTACTATGTTGTATTTTATATGACTAGCAAACACATCTACCTCAGAAAGACCACATAAATCTTTTATGACACCGGCCTCCTCGTGTAATGTATTTGCCAGTTCGTCCTGTATCCTGCGACCCTTCCTTATTTGTTCGTATTTGTTGTGTTTCTCTATCTTGGCTGTTGCCACAACGATAGCCCTTGCCAGACATATGTTGTCGTCGTTGTTTATTTGTATCACTCCTTTCTTTTTGTAAATGTCCTCCTGTGTTATTGCTTTCAATCTAGCCCCTCCCTCTGGCATCCTTACTCCCATAAAATTGAAATCAATCAACTCCATAGTTGCTCCTTCTTTGTCCATCCACACTTCGTCGTTTGATTGTAAAATTTTTGTAAGTCTTTCTAATATGTCTTGTAAGTCAAAGTTTTTTACTTTTACAAGAGAATTTCTTGTTTGAACATTCCACGATTCAGGAATAGCCGATATCCTTACTTGTATTTTGTCGTTTGAATTATATAAAGACTTAAAATCATCCACGATTGAACCTATCATTTTTATAATATCTTCCAACGAAAACTTTTTAATCTTTTGAGAAAAGTTTTTATTGATTTTTACATTATACAATGACTGCCCCACTGGTAAATTGTGTTTCATGTCTTGTCGTATTAATTTATATCCATTGAAGTCAATGACATTTGGTTCTTCCCTTTTCCTCTCTTTTATTTCCCTTTGTTTTCTGTCTGGCATTACATACTGCTCAGGGTTTGGTAGTGTCCCTCTTGGTGTTGTTATATCATAAAACCTCTTGCCGTTTGGTTTTTTTTACATAGAGTTTGTTTTGCCGTATTTGGTATTGTATGCCCTGTTCTGTGAGTTTGTCAAGGCTCCAAGTTTGCCCCCCGTAGTCTATGCTTGACATGTTATATTATGGTTTTGATTTTTCAAAAATAAAATAAATATATAGATATAGGTATATATATTTTATCTATATATAAATAGATATTATATCCTTAATATAAAATTTATATCGTTTTTCATAGGGCGATATTTAGTCCTTCAACGAGCCTCTGGAGTTGCTTCATCCTTGCGATATCAACCTTCTCCTTTTCCCTTTTCTCCTTTGCTTTCTTCAATATAACCTCCTTGTTCTTGTTGTAGTATTCCTTAGCCCTCTGCTGTGCTTTCTCTTTGTTTTTTATATTATAAATCCTCATTCGTTCTGAATTCCTTTGCCTGATTTCTTCGTCTGTAAATACTTTGGTTCTACCCATCGTGTGTTTTTGTTTTTGAATTTTCAAAAACAATAATAGTATTTATATATATAATATAATTTTTCATTTCTTTAAATAATATTTATTCTTTTATTTACAAACTTTCAATACAGAGCACATTTTTTTTTGGAAAAAAGATAAGGGGGTTCAGGACACCGAGAAAGAATAAGAAAAGTGTGATAACGAAGCCTTGTATTAATAGTTTGTGAAAAAGTGTGATTTTCTAGTTTTGCTAGTTTTGGCTGATTAATAGGAGAGCGAAATATGGCGAAATGGGCTAAATTTATACATATAATATAAAGATAACTGTCCTATAGTGGTACCTATAGTAGTAATCTCTGCATATTAAACATACATAAAGATAGACAGACAGACAGATCTAGTCAGACAGACAGACAGACAGATAGATACACACACATACACACACATGTACGCACACAAACACTCACACACACAGCCAGCCAGCTAGACAGACAGACAAGACAAGACAGACAATTGCAAGACAGACAAGACAAAACAGACAAGACAGACAAGACAGACAAGACAGACAATACAGACAATACAGACAGGCAGGCAGGCAACCTACGAAGGAGGCTCCGAAATTACAAAAAGTCCAGGTGCAAACAATTTTTTTTTCAAGTCACTGTCACTGCGAACTTCACGGGCAGTGGCTCGTTATTTTTGGACCCGCTTTGTTATTTCGAGCAAATGGCTCACCCTTTTGAAATATGAACGTTGTCCCAACAGTTCGTTGATGTTTGTTGCTGACTTTTGTTTGTTTCTTTCTTGAGCCTCAGAGGTATTACTTTGGTGGTTTGCTATTGTTTGTTGTTTTCCTTATTCGTTTGTTTGTTGTTGTTTGTTTGTTGTTGTTTGTTGTTGTTGTTGTTTGTTTGTTGTTTTGTTTGTTTGTTGTTTTGTTGTTTTGTTGTTTGTTGTTTGTCGTTGTTTGTTGTTTGTTGTTTGTCGTTTGTTTGTTTGTATTACTGTTTGTTTGTTTGTTTGTTGTTTGTCTGTTGTTTGCTTGTTGTGTGTTGTTCTTTCTTCGTGTTGCTATTTTGTTCTTCATTTGTTGCTTGTTTGTTGTTTGTTCTTGATGTTCCGTCGTTGCTGTTGTAGTTGCTATTTATTGTTATTGTTGTTTTTTGTTGTTGTTGTTGTCGTCGTCGTCGTTGTCGTTGTTATTCTTATTGTTGTTGCTGTTAATGTTGCTGTTGATGTTCGTTTGTCGGCTGGTTGCTTGGTTGCTTTGTTGCTTGCTGCTGCTCCTGATCACACTCGTGGCTGTGGTTGTTTTTTTGTTACCTTTATGTTGTTGTCGTTCTTGTTTCTTCGTTTGCTGGTGGTTGTTGCGGTTGTTTCCATTTTGCTTCCACTCCGACGTTGCAGATGCTGTTGTTGCTGTTGCTGTTCCTGCTGTGCTTTGCTGCTTGTTGCTATTGCTATCACAGTTGTGTGTGTGTGTGTGTAGGGGGGGGGGGTCAAGTATCTCACCAGCGCAAGTCAAAACGACAGCAGAGCTGGAAAAACTAGAACGAGCAAAGGAGCAGTTTAAATCAAGAACTACACAACAGCCGAACGCAAAACGACCGTATCAAGGTGGTCTCATTGCGTTGTGTAGATGCTTGTCGCCTTAAGATTGTTGGGATTCTTCGGGATTGCCTCTGTTGCGGCGGCAGCAAAGAAGCCACCCAGTGAATACACTCGTCGGTCTCTCTCTCTCTTTTTTTTTTCTGTAAGCAGTTTAATGAGAAGAAGAACAAGAAGTAAGAGCTTAATTCAAATGAATTCTGGTTCTAAGGAACGACAGTACAAGCTCATAAGGAAAACTGGAATTAAGGTTTTACAGAAGGCTCCTGGAAAGAATAAGAACGGACGAGAAAAGAAAGAGAAACAGAAAGCTTAAGAGAGAGGGCAAGAAAGAAGGAAAGAAACAAAGAAAAAGACATAGAACGAAAAACAAACAGAAAGCTAGAAACATGACACAAAACATAACAGAAACAAAAAACAAAGTTTTTTCTTCTTCTTCTTCTTCTTTCTTTCTTTCTTTCTTTTTCTCTCTGTCTCTACCTCATACCTACTCTTCCAACCTTCCCAAACGATGCTGACATGCCATCGCAGTTTACTCTTTTACTATCCACAGTTTATTCTGTTTGGGTTGAGCAGTTACGAGACGGCTCCGGCGCCCATGGGCTATCCAGGTATGTAATTTGTATGTATGTATGTATATGTATGTATATGTATCCAGGAAGCTCCAGGATCGAATCAGACAGTATCGAGGAGATTTTCCCAACAGGCTACGAGCCAGGCGTCCATGGCAAGTACCAAGTCTACCCAGGTATACACACTTGCCCGTCAGCTGAACGAGATAATATGTATGTATGTGTATGTACATATTGCTGTTTGCAAACGCGTGCTCTTGCTGGCGTGCGCATCGTTTTGTATGTGACCCGCACCTTATCTGTGCGAACAACAGGCTCGTTTCTGGGCAGTGCGTCATGCCACTACATCACACCTGTCAACGAAACCACCTGCGAGCTACCCCTTCAGGACGAAGGTCTGCTCTTTCAGTCTCCCCCCCAACCCCGGGGGGGGGGGGGTCTTTGTTTACTTCAGTGCTTGATCAAAAAGTTGTTTTGAGTCTGTGTCTGCTTTCTCTTCTCTTGTCACTTCCCGCGTGTTTCTGCTTGTTGGTTTTTTGATGTATAAAAGTTGTTTTTTGTCTGTACGCAATCGGGTGGCACGACCATGAGTAGAAAAGATACCGCGAAATTTCAAGGAAAGTACAGTCATAATCAACTCAGTACGGTTGGTCTGTATTCTCGCATGTGGCTATCTCTTCAGAGTCCCTGACGGCGTGTCTGACCATGACCTATAATTCCGATTGCGTCGGGTCCGCAAGAGAGGTCATGTGTCTGTGTGTCTGTGTGTGTGTGTGTGTGTGTGTGTGTGTGTGCGTGCGTGTCTGTGTGTATGTCACACCGCCGAGCGATAGCATCATGGCTAGAGTTTGTACATATGTCACACCGCCGAGCGATAGGATCATGGCTAGAGTTTGTGCATATTTTGTCTTTGATGAAGTCTGAGGAAGCCTATTATTATTATTATTGTTGTTGTTCTTGTTGTTGTTGTTATTGGCACCGCGATAGCCCAGTGGTCAATGTTAATACCATCTGGGACCTGTCACCACTTCGATTCCTGTCGGTGCCAGTATTTTCAAAGTATGTTTTCTTTGAAAGATTGGTCTGTCTGGAAGGCTTGGAGCTGCTCTGCGGGTGTCAGTAGAGCTATCGGTCAAATCTTCGCACTCCGCCCCCGCGGGTGAGACGATGGAGGCACATGTGCAGATTTGCATCCGCCATGGACAGAGAAGCACTGTTATTGTTATTATGATTATTTTATTTATTTATTTATTTATTTAATAATAATAATAATAATAATAATAATAATAATAAATAAATATTTATTATTATTATTATTATTATTATTATTATTATCTCTACCATCTGGGCCCTGTCGCCAGGTCGATTGCCACCAGTATTTTCATTGAACATACCGGTCCGTCTGGAAGTGTTGGAACTGCCCTTGCGGGGGTGTCATTAGAGCCTATCGTCAATTCTTCGTACTCCCCTCACGGGTGAGACGATGGAGGCGCATGTGCAGATTTGCATCAGCCATTGACAGAGAAGCACTATTATTATTATTATTATTATTATTATTCTTGGACACCGTGATAGCCCAGTGGTCAAGTTCTACCATCTGGGCCCTGTCGGCAGTTCGATTCCCGTCGGTGCCACCAGTATTTTCATTGAACATACCGGTCCGTCTGGAAGTGTTGGAACTGCCTGTGCGGGGGTGTCATTAGAGCCTATCGTCAATTCTTCGTACTCCCCTCACGGGTGAGACGATGGAGGCGCATGTGCAGATTTGCATCAGCCATTGACAGAGAAGCACTATTATTATTATTATTATTATTATTATTATTATTTTTCCATGGGCTGATTGGTATAAAGCTCCTAGAGTAATGTTCTTTGCCGTCACTTCCTTTATTCCACCGATTGGTGTGGAGACTTTCCTTATGGAATGGAGGATTGGATGCACATGGCCTTTTGGCTCAGCAATTGGCAGGAGATACACTATTATTATTATTATTATTATCATTATTATTATTATTATTCAGCCCAATGGCCTCAAGGCGTTAAACTGTGACGCCAACTCATAACCCTTTGGTGGTAGATGCTGGGGAGGAGGGTCGTTGCGCGCGTAAAAGATCTTAAACTCCGCATATGCTGGTTGATAGCCCAGGACCCAGCAGACACCAGATTGTTATGGGTGGGGTTTCGAGGCAGCTCTAGCAACCGCGCTTGGTGTATGCACTTGCACATTCGGTGACGTCTTGCAAGAGGTTGCTGGGACTGCGGAATAACCTCGGCTTAGTGCAGTCTTGCCCTCAGGAGCTCCATCGGTGGCCCCGATCATCAGGCGAGAGACTGACACGGGGGGGTGGAGGACCTCGAACAAGGGTATTGGAGGCTTATGTCCGTTGAGGATATGCCATTAGCTGCATCAGTACGCCTCAGATATAGTAAATCTGCCTTGGAGTGTTGACGGTGACATATTTGAGGGAAATCCCGATGAAAAAACCTAGTCACACTTGCTAAACAGAGTTCCAGCCCAATGGCCTCAAGGCGTTAAACTGTGACGCCAACTCATAACCCTTTGGTGGTAGATGCTGGGGAGGAGGGTCGTTGCGCGCGTAAAAGATCTTAAACTCCGCATATGCTGGTTGATAGCCCAGGACCCAGCAGACACCAGATTGTTGTGGGTGGGGTTTCGAGGCAGCTCTAGCAACCGCGCTTGGTGTATGCACTTGCACATTCGGTGACGTCTTGCAAGAGGTTGCTGGGACTGCGGAATAACCTCGGCTTAGTGCAGTCTTGCCCTCAGGAGCTCCATCGGTGGCCCCGATCATCAGGCGAGAGACTGACACGGGGGGTGGAGGACCTCGAACAAGGGTATTGGAGGCTTATGTCCGTTGAGGATATGCCATTAGCTGCATCAGTACGCCTCAGATATAGTATTATTATTATTATTATTATTATTATTATTATTATTATTATTATTATTATGGACACCGTGATAGCCCAGTGGTCAAGTTCTACCATCTGGGCCCTGTCGCCAGTTCGATTCCCGTCGGTGCCACCGGTATTTTCATTGAACATACCGGTCCGTCTGGAAGTGTTGGAACTGCCCTTGCGGGGGTGTCATTAGAGCCTATCGTCAATTCTTCGTACTCCCCTCACGGGTGAGACGATGGAGGCGCATGTGCAGATTAGCATCAGCCATTGACAGAGAAGCACTATTATTATTATTATTATTATTATTATTATTATTATTATTATTATTATTATTATTATTATAATTACTACTACTACTACTATTGGACACCGTGATAGCCCAGTGGTCAAGTTCTACCATCTGGGCCCTGTCGCCAGTTCGATTCCCGTCGGTGCCACCAGTATTTTCATTGAACATACCGGTCTATTTCTGGACCAGTATTTTCATTGAACATACCGGCCCGTCTGGAAGTGTTGGAACTGCCCTTGCGGGGGTGTCATTAGAGCTTATCGTCAATTCTTCGTACTCCCCTCACGGGTGAGACGATGGAGGCGCATGTGCAGAAATGCATCAGCCATTGACAGAGAAGCACTATTACTACTACTACTATTACTATTATTTATTTATGTATTCATTTAACAATAAAAACATGTTACTATCTTTATCAGTAATAATAATCGATACATATTAATAGTGTGTGTGTGTGTGTTTTTTTTTTCTTTGGGGGGGGTGGAGACCGCGAGGGCGGCCTCCTCACACATCGCCGATTTCATCGTGTGTGGAGAGACCAGCGATGTTGTCTTCTTGGTTGAGGTTGCCCTAACAAGTGTTGTGTTGAAGCACCTTAAGTCAGCTTGCGCTTGTTGGTTATGCTTAACATACATACATACATACATGGTTATGGTAGGTGGTGGGGCGCGTCAGGCAGATCAACTGGTTGGTGCCTCCTCAGTTCGTCGTGCTGCAGGTCATTGTGAGTGTAACACCTTCGACTTGACCTTGCCCCCCCCCCCCTCTCTCTCTCTCTCCCTTTCTCTTTCTCTCTCCCAGATTTGTACTCATCTTTCGCATGTTATGCATGACGTGCAGGTGGCAAAGATTTTGCGGGAGGCCTGGGGCAAGACTCCTTATGGCACAGCACGCCTCGGTCAGGACATACATACATACATCACCCCTGATATTATAGATACAGGCAGGTTGGTAGGTGGGTAGGCAAACAGGAAGAAAATTTTGCATTTGACAGCTGCATACATAGGCAGACGTTGATGTTTGTGCCTGTCTAGTCTATTCCGTTTTTGTCCTTTGCCCGGTTGTGACTGTAAACAAAAACACGCACTCAACTGGAAACTGGCATCGTCATCCCAAGCATTGAACATCGTCAAAGTTATTAGTAAATATCAAGTAACCACGACCACAAGAAACATAAATGCGAGTACGTTTGCATTTATGTACAGGTTTTGCTCCGTCGCCTGCTTTCTACTCGCCCGCCTGGGGATCGGAGTTCCAGATGATTAACTGCTCTTTGCCCGTAAGTCTGCTTGGCACCTGTATCTGTCAGCACAGCCGTCCTGGAAAGGAAGAGAATTGGAGAGGAAGACAACAACTACAACCCAAACAAAACAAAAATAAAAAAGGGGGAAGGTAATTCACTCTGAAAAGGGAGAAAGTAAAGCGAAGAAATGCACTGGTTGGCACTCGCATCCCTCTGTGTCCTGTTCGCTCTGCTGTCACCATGTTAATTGTATGTAGGTATGGCACGTGGTCACGCCAAGATGCTCGCGACCTGGTATGATGCATGTATGTATGTGTTTTTTCAGGAGGTTTCGTCGGATGAGGCTTGTGTGTTGTGCGTGCTAAATAAGACGCAAGAAGACTGCCAACTGGTGTTCAAGGTGCGGCCCACAGCAAAAATTGAGAGAGAGAACGAAAGTGTGAGCTTACGAGTGCAAGTCTATGCTGATGATGTCTATGCTCGACATGTATGTATGTATGGACTGCATGCAATGTATGTATGTGTGCATGTATGCAAAGCGGGGGGGGGGGGGGGGGTTCCGAGTCCCCTGAGAACTGGAGCTGAACGGCTGGGTTGGATTGCAGTGTGCTATCGATAGATAGATAGATATACACATACATTTAATACACTTACAGGCGCTCGCCCCGCCACTCTTCGGTGACAAGGAACAACATTATTGGGTACTCTGCCGTAGGCACAAACACACACGCACAGTCTCTATCTCTCTCTCTCTCTCTCTCTCTCTGCCTTGATGTTTTCCTTACTTCTGCTCGATGGTCATGCGTCGTTAGTTGATGTAAAGACCTCTTGCTTTGTCTGCGGCACAGGCCATGCCTCCTGGCTTCATCTTGTCGGGCAAAAGCTTAGGACAGAGCAACGGTCGCACTGGGCATGCCTTAACACATCTCTCACTTCTCTCTTTTCTCTCTTGTTATGCTTTGAACAGAGCAATGGTCGCCTTGACACATCTCTCTTTTCTCTCTCCTCTCTCTTTTCATTATTGGGGCAGAGCAACGGTCGCTCTTCGCATGCCTTGATACATCTCTCTCTCTCTCTCTCTCTCTCTCTCTCTCATGCTTGGGACAGAGCAACGGTCGCTCCTTGCCCAACGCTTTCATGCATGCATACACTTATATATCACATTAAATTACATTTCGTACATTACTCTTTGCGGACGAAAGGATTGGACAGAGCAACAGTCACCCCTTGCCCAGCCCTGTGCATGCATATCATTGATCTGCGGACTCGGGCTCCACGCAGAAGACGAGCAACAACAACAACAATTACAACGAAGAAGGGCAACAACAACAAGAGCCACCATCTGAAAGAGCGCTATCGAGAACGAAGAACGCTCAGGCCCATTCCACATCATCCCGAAATGTTTCGGGTCCGAAAGAGCCACCCAAGGCCAGCTTTTTGTTACCCCTGAAAGGTGTTGGGAGTAGGGGAGGGGCAAATGGAAATTGTGTACTCCCAACCCGCATCTCCGCACCCCTATCGGAATAATTCACGGGTTTGCGGGAAGGAGTTGGGAGCGCATATTTGTAGGGTGGCTAGCCCAGACTCGAGTTGATGTTGACATGACTTTTTTGGAATTCACGCAAACAGGGAGTGTCCTGAATGTCAAAATTCCTTGTTTTTCTGGCAGTATCTTCCGGTACCTCTGTATATGTATGTATGTATGTGCTGTGTGGTTAGCCCTGGAGTATTCACCTCGCAAAGAGGACCATGCCACTGCTTCTAGTGCGGCGTATGAGGGTAACTACTACTTCTACCACTACTGCTGCTGCTGCTTCTTCCTCTTCCTCTTCTTCTTCTTCTTGGTATCCTTTTCTCTTCAGCCACCAAGATCCATCACTTTGCTCATAGTTTCAAAATCTTCTCAAAACAACTCACGCATGCATACACATGCGGATTTGTGCGTCCCTTTGTATTTATTATTGATTATATTTAATTGATTTTAAGTATTCAAGTCACTTTGTGTTGCCTTTGGTATATTTCTGGAGTCGTTTATTTGTTTGTTCACTTACTTATACATTCATCCACATACTTGCTGACTTCCTTACTGATTCCTCTGTTTCATTTACTGGTGTTTTAATGTCTAAGAATTTCTACTTACTTACTAACTTACTTTCCTTACTTTACCTGCTTACTTATTTAAATATTTATCCGTATACTGGCTGACCTTCTTACTTATTCGTGTTTCATTGAGTGGTGTCTTTGTATGTATGTATGTTCATGTTCAAGAGTTTCCATGTGTATCTGCGGTAGGAACCCAAGCGTCCCGCTCACCAATCTGGGGTACATCCATCCATCCAAACAGACATACATACACTCACGAATTCCTTTGTATGTAGAATTATATTTCATGTCAGCGCTTAATGTTTGCAGTTGTGTGGTTTTTTTGTGTTCTTGACTATTGAGACGGAATTTATTATATTTATTATTATTATTATTATTATTATTATTATTATTATTATTATTATTATTATTATTATTATTATTATTATTAATTGGACACCGTGATAGCCCAGTGGTCAAGTTCTACCATCTGGGCCCTGTCGCCAGTTCGATTCCCGTCGGTGCCACCAGTATTTTCATTGAACATACCGGTCCGTCTGGAAGTGTTGGAACTGCCCGTGCGGGGGTGTCATTAGAGCCTATCGTCAATTCTTCACGGGTGAGACGATGGAGGCGCATGTGCAGATTTGCATCAGCCATTGACAGAGAAGCACTATTATTATTATTATTATTATTATTATTATTATGGAGAGGTGCACAGTATGGCACCCCACGGGAAGAGGAGGTGGTTGGGCCTCTTCCCACTGGTTTCGAGGCTATGTCGTTGTGTTGGCTCCGAGGCTATGTTGTTGTGGTTCCGAGGCTATGTAGTTGTGTTGGTTCCGAGGCTATGTCGATGTGGGTTCCGAGGCTATGTTGTTGTGTTGGTTCCGAGGCCATGTCGTTGTGTTGTTTTTTATAAGACATACACCACGTGGGATCAAAGGGGTATTTACATTCCGCGATCTAGGGGTGGTGACGGGTTTCGAGGCGTCCCAGATACTTACCACAAAACGTCCTCATGCGCTGGCAGACCGCATGAAATGTCTGCTACCCCTGTGAGTACCTCCATGCGGGACCTACCCAGTCTCGTGGAGCTCTCACGCGGGGAAGATTAATCATTTGTAGTTGATTTCCTGCAAGGTACCCGACACTGTGCGGGTAGTAGGGACTTCCTTTTGGGGCCTTCTATGCAGGATGGTTAGAGTCACTCTTCCCTCCCCAACATACTCACTGTAGTCCCTGTTGGGTCGAGGGATGGAGGCGCATGGCCCTCGGGCTCAGCCATGACAGATCAATATATATATATTATTATTATTATTATTATTATTATTATTATTATTATTATTATGTGTGTGTATGGTTTGTTGTTGTTGCTCTTGTTTTTGTTGTGGGCCGATGGTGTTGTTGTTGCTGTTGTCGCAGGCTTCGAGAGCGGTTCCCTCTTCTTTGCCGTGCCGATGCTCTTCTAACTCGTTGAGGCTTCCTCCATGGACGGGTCATACTGACTGATTCATAAGAAACACATTCCCCCCCCCCCCCCCCCCCCCCCCCCCCCCCCCCCCACCCAACCACCCACCCAAACCAAAAAGAAAAACACATACACCACCCGCCAGAATCCTAGACTGTCAGAGTTTTTTTTTTTTTTTTTTTTTTTTTTTTTTTTTTTTTTTTTTTTTTTTTTTTTTTTTTTGTTTTGTTTTGTTTTAAAGAGCTGTGAGGTCCTTCCTTAGCTATTTATACACAAGTACATAGAGTGCCACATGCAAGCAGACCAAAAATTCATTTAGTCCTTAAATATTAGAGACTTTTCAGTGCTAGTCTGTCAGAGGTAAGTATTGATATAACCCTTAGATTCAATATCTTAGAATGTGGACTGCTCAGAGGTGCTCTCTGCCTGTTTATTCGTCTCCGGTCAACTCACTTACCAGCTGCAAACGGTGCTTTAAATACAGAACCCTTTACAGAGTAACTGAAGCCCGCCAAACAGCTCCGAACAGACTTCCAAGTCTCCACTTCAAACAGAGAGCTAACCCAGATAGGGCAAAGTTGCATTAGTGACACCAATGCACCCCAGACCAGTAATTCACGCCTAGATATGTAAAGCTTTCCTTATCCTTGGTGGGCCCCCGCTCTCTCTCTCTCTCTCTCTCTCTCTCTCTCTCTCTCTCTCTTCTCACCCTCTCCTTTTTTTTTTTTTTTTTTTTTTTTTTTTTTTTTTTTTTTTTTTTTTTTTTTACGCACTCAGTGTCTTTTCTCCCTTTGTTTCTCTCTTTTCTCTCTTTTCTTTCTTTCTTTCTTTTCTTCTTCCTCTTCTTCTTCTTTTCCCTTTTCCTCCTCCTTGGTCTCCTGTTGTTTGCATCTTCAGTTCCGTGCCCGTTTAGCTTGCACTTCTTTTTCGTTTCCTGTTTCTTTTCCTTTGCCTTCTCCCTTCATTGCTCTTTTGTCTTCTTTTCTTTTCTCTGTTCTTCTCTTTGTCGTGACGGTTGCCTCCAGGCTTTCTTTTCTTTCTTCTCACCCCTTCTTTTGTTTCCTTTGTTGTTCTTTGCTTTCGTTCTCTCGCCTCAGTTTTTTTTTTTTTTTTTTTTTTTTTTTTTTTTTTTTTTTTTCCTACATATACTCTCTGGTACCTCACTTACTCTTCCCACTCATCTCTACGAGTGGCAAGTATTCTCTATTAAACAGTGTTTGCGTAAAATCAAAATTAAAATTACTAAAGTTTTGTGATGAATTTTCGGCCCGCAGGGGCGCGGCATATATACCTCCCGAGCTAACTTTTTTTTTTTTTTTTTTTTTTTTTTTTTTTTTTTTTTTTTTTTGCGTTTTTTTCCGCGTGCACCGTTGAATTTGTTTTTCGTGTGTTCGTTCGTTAGATCGCTTTTGGCGTCACGCTTTTTTGACGTTACGTCCAAACCGTAGGCTTTCTTTTTTCCCGGTATCCAATTGTGCAGGAATTGAGCAGCCGGACACTCAAGAATTAGTGTTCAGAAATTCCAAATGCAACTTGAAACTCAGGCTTATGATCTGTAAAACCTGGACACTTGAACTACAAGTTTGGACTTGAAGCCAGCCTTCAAGTACTTTACAAGCAGTTCTTTTGCGCAAGCAAAACCAACTCACAATCTACTACTGCGTTGAGTCGTTCGTATTTTGCAACCCAAGTCTGCAAACAAGTAGAAATCTACGTAAATAAACGAAGTGACCACTCTGCTATTTACTGGTCACGTAGTATTTCACCTGCTCTTAGGAGTCAGGACTTAATGCAGCCATAGAGATCTTTAATAAGAGTTCGTTGTGTAATTACCACTTGGGGTTGTATCCAAACTCACAACACTAGGGGGATAGAGGATCCCTGCGGGCAACTAAACGCTTCGTGCATTGACTTCAAGTAGACCACTGCAGTGTCATTATATACTATCATAGTAATATGACATAGCCAGCTTCTTACCTGGCGATATATCGATCTTCTACTATCAAGTTTGAGCTTTTGCATGTTTCATCATTTCCTCATATGTCTCCTCGTGCTCTTTGCTTGTTTGCGTGCGTCTGTATTTCTTTGGAGGCTCAGGTGAGCCTCCGCCTGACGGTAGTATTGTAGCAAATTTGTTTTTGTATGCATCACCCTCCGGATAGCCCGTAAAAAGTACCTTTTCCTGGTGCGGACAGGTGCACCAGCTTGTTTTTCAGTATTATTTGTCCGGATTGGACCTGATGCCATTTTATTCCTGGTCTGTTGCAGTTTTCCTTTTTGGCTTCACTGAGCTAATATAACGAGACATCATTCTCATCTTTTGAGGACTGTGTTTGGTTGTATTACCGACTTTTTACGAGCTATCGTTGGGGGCATTACATTTGGAGTCCACATCACTAGTGTGATTTCTTTCTGCTTTGCCACACAGGCAACAGAGTGAATTTTCACTGACCTGTCTCACACGGGGACGTCAGACGAAAACAAATACTCCAACACAGCTCCCTCATAACTCTTTCACAAAACAAATAATTTGATTGGTCTCAAGCAGGTGTCTCGTACCCTCTAGCCCAATCAGTATCTGTGTGCTCACAAGGAGACATCAGATACAAACTCTCTGTCGTTCTTGCTGTTCTCACACAGAGACCAAGAAGAAGGAGGTGGACAGAAGAGTGAACGAACACACACAAAACACAAACAAGCATAGGGACAGGAGCACAACACTCTACCCTTCTAGTTTGTGCATTTATCTGCATTATCTCACACATACGTCAGAGTATTTTTGCAAATCTCTGATCGTTTTCTAAAGGTAGGTCTGAGAACCTATCCGACCGACTGTCGACTTCTCAAGGATAGCTTTTCTAGCTTCTCTATTACTATCTGTGTGTAGGTCCAAGTGCCTCATACTAGATACAATATAGAAAAGAAGGAGAAAGTAATCTGAGTAAGGAGAACAAGAAATCGGAGAAAGTCTCAAAGACTATTTTTCTCAAACAAAAACAAACATACAAACAGTGTTTCATAGAGGACAGGGAATCTCACTCTACCCTCTCTATTAGTTTCTCTCTTCACTAGTCAATCGACTGAAGGAGGAACAGAACACAAACGAACAAAAACCAAACATAGGAGCTGACACTGTCCTCCTGTTAATTACTACTACGACATCATGTCGACAGAGACCGCCGAAGTGAGTGAATTCTCGGAGGCAGAACAAAGAAGAGAAGAAGAAGAAGCAGGAGGAGGAGGAGGAAGAGGACTGAATGAAGGAGGAGGAGGAGGAGATGAAGTAGGAGGAGGAGGAGTAGAAGAGGGCTGGGATGATGAAGGAAGATATGGAGGAGACGAAGATGAAGGAGGATTTGAACAAGAAGAGACGGGAGGAGGAGGAGCATATGGTAATCCCTTACCACCTGCCTACACGGGAGGAGGAGGACGAAAAATAATCGACTTGATTCATAGTGATGGACAGGAGATCACAGTGGAGGAACAACAGTGGGTGCAAGACCACTATGACCTCACTAAAGAAGAGTTTGATAACAAGATGGGGGAGAGAAGGATACCTATGTGTGGATCCCTCAGGATCAAAGAAGAGAGAAAAGTCGTGCTAAAAAGGATTTCTATATCCTATTATCAAACACAGCACAGCTCCTCGGCAAACTGGTCTCTGATCCAGAAAAGAGAAAGAAGATACAGCATATCAAGTTTGGGGACACACACACCCACCTTGAATTACTCGATGCTATCTTTGGGGTGTACACTCAAACCCTGATTTGGGAACGTTCATACGGCCCACGATGTGAGGGTTACCTCCAGTACACAAACCCAAGAGCAACGGCCAGATTCCTCTCGACTGGTCAGGAGGCAGTCGATGTAACAAAAATGAAGACCCATCTGGGTTCGAAAAACTCGAGTGGCATATTTCATTTTTTTACGATGGAAATAAAGGCCTTGGAGGAGGGGAAGGCAGAGATGGAAAAAGGCATTAAGGCAGCAGGAGAAACTCATCCTGTGATTGATGAGTTAGAGAAGACCGACAGAGTTCTGACCAAGATCAGACTGTTGATGGGTGCGTTACTGCACAAGGAGGCATGGAAGATATGGATTCCTACCAAGGATCACTCTGTCCTTAATCACTTAGTAACGCACCACCGGTCGCCAATAAAGCAGGTGTTGACCAATATGTGGAGAAATATAATTTTCTCAGATCTGCTTCTGAATTGGTGGCCTTTATCACTCATGCTCAAAAGCTGGTGATATCCGAGAAGAAGAAGGCGAAAGAGAATGAGGAGTTCGAGAAGACGATGAGACTGGAGAGAATGAAAGCAAAAGTGAGTGGTGCAAAGGCACACCCTCCGACATATTTGACCCCACCAGCTCCTGCCCCACCAGCCCCTGCACCCCCGGGCTCAACTACGGTGGTGGTCACAAACACGGAGAAGAAGAACAGACAAAATATCATAAATGCCTTCAAGGGGAAGAAAGGAGGAGTTGCAAGTCTCATGCTATATGCCAAGACGAGCTCAGACAAAGACTCTGATGCTTCGCTTTTGAGCAAGCTCAAAGAGATCAATGCCTGCATGAAGGCTTTTCCTTGCGACGAAACGCAGGAATACGAGGCCCTTGTTACTGTTTTTGACCAATCTCTAGTCTCGGAGGGATTTGATCTGACACAGTACAAGTTTTTGAGAAAGAAGGAGGAGATTAAGAGAAACAATGCAACAGGCCTAGACGCTCAGTGTGAACTGGCGGTGGCCACACTCATTTCATATTTTCAATCTCATGGATACCAGCATCTCTGCACTGGTACTCTCATAGGATTTGAAATCTTTGAGACAGTGGCGATGAGTTTGAGGAGTGCTGTTGGCTTGGCGGCGACCCTTACGGAGGTAGTTTCCTCCTATGGGCTATTCTATGGCCGCAAGTCGATCATCCTCTATTTCTTCTCGGCGTTACACACAGTTAACCCGAGTAAGCTTACTCAGCTCATACAACAATGCTCGACGTTTAGCTCAGTGAAGTCCAAGAACTTCCTCGAGACACACGTGTTCGAAAATACGGTTCAAAGCGTTGCTCCGTCAGCACTGTTTCAAGAAGTGATGAGTGCATGCTCAAACATGGACTCGCTCACGGAGGCACATACGGCACAGGCAGGCGGTGTACCTGTTGGCGCACAAGCCACGTACACAAACAGAGTTGCCGGTTGGAAGAGACAGAGAGAGCCAGACCTGAAGACCGCATATTGGAGGTGCTTCGCGGGCTTGCAGTGTAAGGCACAGATGGAGAACAGAGACTGCTCTTTCAATCATGATAGGCAGAACCCAACAGCAAGGGCAAATTTTCTGAGCAGGACGGAAGGCAAGGAACCGGGCCTTTTCAACATGCTTCAGATTGCCGCTGCGAACGAAGGTTGGTATGCCAATATGTGTGATGATGAGGAGTTACGAGAGGCAATCATTACCTACATGAAGAGGATGAAGGAGAAGAAGGAGGAAAGGGAGAGACAAAAGAACTTAAAGGCCTCTCAAAGAGGACGAGGAGGAGGAGCAGGAGGAGGACGAGGAGGAGGAACATGGAGAGGAGCCTCGAGGTGGCAAGGAACCCCTCAGAGAGGAAGAGGAGGAGGTCGGGGATATACCCCTTATGGAGGGAGAGCTGTTCGAGCTCCAGCCCCCCCACCCAGAGGAGGAGGAGGCTCATGGGCAAGCTCCAACCCGAATTTCGGTCGAGCTCAGGCCTACAACACTGCCTCGGAGACCGATACGTCATCCCACCCGGACACTACTCAAGGTAATCGTTTCGAGGTGGTGGAATGACTGGAGGGGGAAGAAAAGAGGAAGGAGAAGACTGTGAAGTTTAACTCTAAAGTCACAGTGCTTTCTAATGCTGTTGTGCAGAATGGGCCAACGCTTCCTCAATCTGAATACAAAGATGTGGGTACACAGAGACTGCAGCCCCAAGGTAGTCTCATACCCGTTCATACATCACGGTTACCAATGATAACTGATGCAAATAGGAAGGCGAGACTTGCGATGGAGGCGAGGAGGCCAATGGCAGACGTATCGCCTTGGCCAAGCAAACAACCACGAACAGACTCAATGTCTACGATCGCGGCGGGTGGCGAGCAAAAAGACAATGTGTGTACTCAAGTGCCACAAGACAATGTCGCTCACATAGTAAACGCACCAGTACCGCAGAATAATAACAATGTTAATGAGGTGAAGCAGGAGGAGAAGAAGGAGGAGTTGAAAAACTTAGAGACAAGACTCCAAAATTTGGAACGTAAAGTTCTTGTTCTCGCAGTCAATATACACAGGCCCGATGCTCTGTGTTATACGGAACGTTATTGTGAAACATTGAAGACAATATTAAAAGTTGGTAATGATACGATGGCGAATATTAATATTGTCGGCCGGAAGTTTTTTAATCGATACCGGGACTGGGTGGACGGAAATATGAAAAATTCGACTGGCACTCTGAAGGGAGTGGGTAGCCGGACGGTCATCACGGGAATCATCACACTGACCTTTAAATTAAAATCCGCACGAGTATACCGCATGGACCTTTATGTCGTCCCCGGTTACCACGGGTCAATATTACTATCGTATGACCAATTGGCTACGATGGGGGCTGTGATTGATTGCGCCGCACGGCGAGTGATATATGGAGTAAAAAGAGGAGAAAAGAACGATATTGATCCCTTCAACGCTGACTCTTATGAGGCTTATGAGCTGCGTCTAGCGACGGATCACAAAAAGATGGCCATCGCACATGAGGCACTTGAGGTGTACGTTCACCCCCATGTCGTAAGACCGGATGAGCTGTCCTGGACCGACAATTGGGAATCCCAAGTGTGCACTGTCACAGTTCCGACATGCCATTGGGACAAAAAGTCTATTGATGACTTAATCGAGAAGCGAAAGGAGATAATATGTGTCGCACAAAGAAGCCCGTCGTTGGCGAGATTCGCGGAAGGAGTAGGAGCAGATGTCCACATTACTAATGGATACTGTTTCCATGCGAAAGTAGGAGAAGAAAAAAGGGAGGCGTTTGTACCAAGGAGAACGGGGCGAATCCCGGATACTCCACCAGAAACTATTAAAAGTTTTATTACTGATTTCTGGGGTGACGAGCCGACGTGGCCGCGTTCACTAACTGAAGTGAAGAAATGCTTACGGACTTTATTCGAAAATAATAAGCCGTATACTGTTATCCTGCCATATAATGAGAAGGCGATATGGGCGCAGGAAATAAGGGACCGGCTTATTTAATATTGATCATCCTATACCGGTACCCTCTCGCAAGCAACGCTAGTGGTGGCTTGTCGTATGGGAACTCGTGAGCAGAGCAGTGCATACAAGCGGAAGCTCAGAGACCTCGACAAGTTGAAATTGATACCGCAAGCATTCACATGCTTTGATGGTTTCTACACCCGTAAGGTTCCTTTGCAATACGCGAGACTCATTGACATGCTGGTGGAGCTCGGTAAAGATGATGAGCCGGACACGGTCACGTATGAAAAGACGGGCCTAGATGATGTCTCGGAAGAGGACTTAGGCTTGGAGGAGGACAGAGAACCCCTCAAGCAACATAAGCAGATGTCTGATGAAGATTTTCAAGCGGCGGCGCGGAAAATCGTAGAAGAAGGAGTAGGCACGGAGAAGGAGAAGGAGCTTTTAAAAGCCAAATTAGAGGCGAACAAGGAAATTTTTGACCCTCCACATGCAGGTGGTGTCAAGCCTGAAGATTTCACTGCGGTTATTTACAAAATACCGGGTGCGGAGCCGTCATCGGCACCACGAAGGGCGAACTTGAGTATACATGAGGCGAAGATAGCGGAGGAGCTAGCAAGACAGCTGCTCAATGAGGACTTTATTGAGAGATCAACATCCTCAATAGTCTCACAGCCGAGAATAGTGCCGAAGCCAGGAGGAGAATGGCGCCTGACAGTTAACTATGCTCGTTAACAAGGTGCTGGAGGAAGAGAGAAATCCTCTCCCGACATTAGAAGAAGGAAGGAGAGTACTGCGGAATGCAAAAATTCTATTCGGTCATTGACCTTAAGAACTGCTTCTGGCATATACCACTGGAGGAAAAGTCCAGATGGCTGACGGCGTTTGTGGTGGGTATGGAAATATACCAATGGAAAGTGCTTTCGATGGGCCTCAAGCAAGCCCCAGGACTTTTCCAGAAGGCGATGCAGAAGATGTTGAGCAGTCAGTACGATGATTTGTCTGACGGAGGCTTTATGAGAAGGCGGGGACAGAAGGCGGGAGAATATGCATTTTGCTATATCGATGACATTATCGTATACTCTAACACAATGGAGGAGCATATCGATCATTTGTCCGATATATTCAGGCGCATCGGAGCTTTTGGCCTGAAGTGCAATCTAAAGAAGTGTCAACTTGCCAAGACGAGTGTGACATACTTAGGGTACGAGATCTCCCATAATCGAGTCTCGATATCCAAAGAGAAGAGGGAGGAGATTATGAATCGACCGATACCAAAGAACCGCACTGAATTGCACTCATTCCTTGCGATGGCGCAATACTATAGCCAGTTTATACCCGATTGGGGTGCAACACGGGCTAAGTTGGAGAAAATGATAGATTTTGGAGACTTTGAGAAGTGGGGCGAAGAGGTTTTGCAAGCGTTTCATGCGCTCAAAGATCTTATTTATAAAGACTCGAAAGACGGAGGACTGGTGTTAACGATGCCCGACTTTACGAAACAATTCGTAGTCGATACAGACGCATCTAAGTTTGCGATTGGGGCTGTATTACAACAAGAGGATGAGGAGAAGAAATTACGCCCAATCATGTTTATTAGTAGGAAGTTGTGTGCGGCGGAGAGAAACTATTGCACAAGGCAAAGAGAGGCGTCAGCGGTGGTGTGGGCCCTCAAGAGGCTCAGAGAGTATTTGTGGGGAGGACCTCAATTTACTGTCAGAACTGATCATCATAACCTGTTATGGTTGATGAATCATGAACAGACGGGACGGCTGGCGCGGTGGCAAGCGTTCTTGTCTTGTTTCGATTTTACAATGGTCCATCTACCGGGAAAGCGAAATGTGGTCGCTGATAGCCTCTCTAGGCTAGAGTTTAACTCAGAAGTATCGGCGTTGGTGTCCACGGTGGAGATGGAAGACTTGTCCACTGACAAGGTGTATGAGGTCAGCCACATTGAGGCGATGGAGATGGCGAGTGGAGTCCGATATGACCGCACAGGTCTACGGTACAGTCCACAAGGCCCGGATCACGGGATATGTTGTGAGCTACATACCCAGGAGGACGCTGAGTGGTCCTATGAGGTATATGAGAATGCGAAGGCGAACATAAGAGAGGAAGAGGAGACGCAGGATGTTTATGCGGAGCCTCCTCAAGAGCGGAGAAGTGACCTAGACGATGACCCGGAAAGAATCGGGATACGGCTAGAAGATGGTACTATCCATATAGCCTCGCCTACCGCATGGAGGCAACAACAGGCTCAAGATCCGGAGTTTAAAGAACTCATACAGTTATATCAGAACCCGGATGAGCTGAAGATGACGAAAGCGATCAAAGATCAGATGAAGGAGATGGGATGGAGAGATGGTCTACTGTGGTACAAGGGCCTTCACGGTCGCTATGCGTCACAGCCGGACAAATGGACCCTTTGGGTACCGGAGAGTCTGAGACGATTTATATTTGTCGCAGCCCACAATTGCCCACTTTTGGCGCATCCGGGTCGACAACGAACTCACATGTTCGTAGCGAGGCGATTCTGGTGGAAGAAGATGGAGGAGGAGATAGATCAGGCGGTGGATGCATGCATCCCGTGCAAGATAAACAAAACACCACTGAAGGCAAATTTCGGCCTAATTGGCGAATTTCCTCTTCATGCGGGGATGTTTGAGTTTATACACATTGATCATGTGGGACCTTTCCCAGAATCGAAGGATGGTTACAAATACCTCCTTACGGCTATTGACAGAGCCACCAACTATGTGTGGATCATCCCTGTCAAAGACGTTACCGGCAAGACGACGGCCGAGGCGCTGATCGATAGGATCATCTCACAGATCGGAGTACCAAAAAAGATATGTTCTGATCGAGGCTCGGAGTTTAATAACGAGGTCATCGACAAACTATCTGAGTATTACGGGATGAAATGGCAATATGTTACTGCCTATAACCCGCGAGCAAATGGGAAAATCGAGCGGGTACACAGACCCCTCAAAGCCTCACTAAAGATGTATTGCACGAAGAAGGAGAATCAAAGAGCATGGGTCGAGGCAGCACCATCATTTGCGTTTGCAATGAACTGTTTACCCTCTACGGCGTTAGGAGGCTCGAAGAGCTCAATCTCTCCATATCAGTTTGTATATGGGCGTGAGCCTGATATCCCGACTTCGCTCCTTCACCCAAAAGACACTTGGGCGGATGCAGATGAGTTGTTTGGGATGAGACTTAGAGTGAAGATGGAGGCGGAACAAATAGTCAGGGCGCATAGAGAGGCGGAGCGCCGAAAGACTGACGCTGAAGGGGTGCGACAAGCGCACTTGGATCAGATCAAATTCCAGGTCGGGGATATTGTACTGTTGTATCATCCTCAGGTCCCGAAAGGAGTCGGCTCTAAGCTGTTCACTCACTGGAAAGGACCTTATCAGATTATGGAACAGACGGGACCTCTGAACTACAAGATCAGGGGTAGAGGCAAGGTGCAAATTGTGAATGTAAGAAGGCTGATTAAGTATGATCCCTTCTTATTGGAAGATGAATCCGTTGAGGAGGCGTTAAGACGGATGAAAGATGATTTCAAAGAGGTGCCGCCCATCCACAAGGAGGCTGGCATAGACCAAGACGATGCTTATCGGGCACCGATAGCTGAGAAGGAGGAGAGTGAGGTGGACAGTAAGGAGAAGACTGACCGTATAAGCGCGGTGGGGACTCAGTCCAAGTCTCCGCGAGAGCATAGCGGAAAGAAGGAGAAGATCACAGAGGCGCAGCTAAGGAGAGCGCGGAATGATCTTATCAACGACCAACCGAGGAAGGCGATGAGGTCGATGGGATCAAAGGACGTCCACCAGGAGGAGGAGGGGACGGACACTGACCCAAACGCGGGCAACGTTGAGATTGTCCATGAGCGATGGAAGGAAGGCGATGCGATAGCAACCATCGCATGGGTGAAAGATGCTTTCTATCTGATGAGACCAGCGGAACAACATGTCGCTGATGACACTCTCTCAGACTTATACTTGATGCGGGTCGTGGCGGTCCCACGACAGATGCGTGTCACACGGACACTCAAAATATCATTAGCCGCAAAAATAGTACAACCGATACTCCAGTTTGGAGAAGTATGGACCCGGTTGAGGATCCAAAGGCAAGACATTATCTGCCAGTATATAAAGACGCAAAAAGTCTCGAGACATGGGATGATACAATTACTCCCAGAGACAAGGATTACACTGCGTGGACCATTCAGACACTGCCAAGAGGAGTGCTTGATATCCCTTTTGAATTATCGTTGGGCGGAATCCCTAATAAGATCTGGGACATTCTCGAACAGTCAAAGTTTGATCTGACTTTTGTTGGTGGTCCTCCACCAGGTAAAGAAATCCGCGCCAGACGACGAAGGCAGTAACAAGGAAACTATTTTTCTTTATGCGTCTCAAACAAACTGGTTGATTGCCCACGGCGTATCATGATTTGATCATGCATCATCAGTTATCAATATGAATATTAAAAAGACTCAGTGATATAACTTGGCATTCGATCGCAACATACGAGTGCGAAGGTCGATCGACGATGATACTACACCGTATACGGGGATCGCTAGTGTATTGAGCGATGGTGTTCCCGGGTATGACCCTTTCCAAGTCCTGGGATGATGTTCTCGAAAATGAAATGTTCTCTGAAACTTTCATTAAATTATTTTTTACGATAGATTATATACTGTCGTACCTGAGCACGGTCAATCTCTACTTGTGTCGGTATATCGCAGTCGGGTACATACACCTCGACTTCGGATATAGCTATTAGGACTGGCCCCCTAATACTATATCATAGGATATCCGCCTTATACAAGGGTATGCCATTAAAAAAGACAATGTACTTAGGATCTCCCTGTGAATAACAATAATAATAATAATAATAATAATAATAATAATAATAATAATAATAATAGTGTATCTCCTGCCAATTGCTGAGCCAAAAGGTCATGTGCATCCAGTCCTCCATTCCATAAGGAAAGTCTCCACACCAATCGGTGGAATAAAGGAAGTGACGGCATAGAACATTACTCTAAGAGCTTTATACCAATCAGCCCATGGAAAGGACCGATGGCCTATGTACTCCCTAATAATAATAATAATAATAATAATAATAATAATAATAATAATAATAGTGCTTCTCTGTCAATGGCTGATGCATTTCTGCACATGCGCCTCCATCGTCTCACCCGTGAGGGGAGTACGAAGAATTGACGATAGGCTCTAATCACACCCCCGCAAGGGCAGTTCCAACACTTCCAGACGGACCGGTATGTTCAATGAAAATACTGGTCCAGACGGACCGGTATGTTCAATGAAAATACTGGTGGCACCGACGGGAATAATAATAATAATAATAATAATAATAATAATAATAATAATAATAATAATAATAATAATAATAATAGTGCTTCTCTGTCAATGGCTGATGCATTTCTGCACATGCGCCTCCATCGTCTCACCCGTGAGGGGAGTACGAAGAATTGACGATAAGCTCTAATGACACCCCCGCAAGGGCAGTTCCAACACTTCCAGACGGGCCGGTATGTTCAATGAAAATACTGGTCCAGACGGATCGGTATGTTCAATGAAAATACTGGTGGCACCGACGGGAATCGAACTGGCGACAGGGCCCAGAAATAATAATAATAATAATAATAATAATAATGATAATAATAATAATAGTAATCATAATAATAATGATAATGATAAGAAGAAGAAGGAGATCAAAGGGGGAATCGTACTACAGCACCACGTTGCTTGTATTTTTTTTATTAATAGTACGTTTGTTCTTGACATACTGCCGAGAAGAAAAAAAAAAAAAGAGATTGAGGGGAAGGAGTTCAAAAATCTACAAGAATGGCTGGAGAATCCGCTTGGACGTGCCGTATGAGGATATATTTATCGTCTTTTAGCGTCTATCAGTGGGTCGATGCGCTGTGTGGCATGACTCCATAGCGCATACTATTTGCAGAAAGAAATCAGAAGGTGTATGACGAAAATGCTATTTCCGTCATAAAATCGGGAGGGGGTACTGTAGGCATCACCCCCCGGATAGCTGGTAAAAAGTACCTTTTCCTGGTGACAGGTGCACCAGCTTGTTTTTCAGTATTATTTGTCCGGATTGGACCTGATGCCATTGTATACCTGGTCTGTTGCCGTTTTCCTTTTTAACGAGACATCATTCTCATCTTTTGAGGACTGTGTTTGGTTGTATTACCGACTTTTTACGAGCTATCGTTGGGGGCATTACATTTTAACATGATTAGCCCGGCTATACTTTATTATATCTCTGTTTGCTCTCTTTATTTTCTACTCTGACTCATTTTAATATTGAGTTTACTGCAAGTTCAACACACTCATAATTAAAATTCTAAGTTTGGAGAAAAAAAAAAAAAAAAAAAAAAAAAAAAAAAAAAAAAAAAAAAACTTGAAAAAAAAACATTTGTGTCAAAGGTCAAGGGTGGCCACAGCGTACTTTATACAGCTAACGTGTCTGTAATATTTGATATGGAATGATCGATCATAGGTTGATAGGCTCTTTTAACAATCCTATTTGATCGTATCTATCGGTATTAATACCATGTGCGGCGTGGCTGTATTGAAATTATTACCGATATCGATAAGTAAATCGATTTTTAAACATTAGTATTTATAATACTATACTATCCGGTGCTGCCTAATCAAGAAACTTTTTTTAATTTTGACGATTACACTTCTATCGGTTTTACTGAACTGGCCGCCATAGATTCTTCTCGATAATATTTCAATACTAGCGCAGAAATTCAAAACCATGTGACAATTTTTTTTGAATACAATATTCAGGCGGAGCTTCGAGACTCACTACTCCAAAGATTCACATGTTCATGTGATGAATACAGGCTTGTCCACAATGAAATATATTCATAAAGGAGGCGCCTCATAAATATATTCATACAAACTTACAATTACATACACATACATACATTCACTGCAAGCATACATACATGCATGCAAGCATGAACACGTGCATGCATACATACGTACAAACACATAGAACACATACAATGCACACATGCACACATGCATACACAGAAATACACAGAAATACGCATGCATACATACGTACGCATACGTGCATAGATACATACATTCATGCACGCACAAATACATAAATACATACACACATGCACACATGCATAAAGACATCCACCGCGGGGGCTGCAAATATGATATGCCAGTCTGCCTTTTTGCTGGATGAAAGAACATGCATTTAGTTTGTGTGTAGCGCACGTGTGTGACAAAAATAGTGAGTAAAGTGGATGAATTTGAAAGTCCAGCACCCCACCATAGTCTAGAAGCGCATCTGGCACTCCCCAGAAAGCTAACCGATGGAGCTGGAAAGGTACCGGTTGCATGGCCCAAGTACAGGCTTTGAAAACATGTCGTGAGATGTGGTCTAGAGGGGGTGTGGAAGACAATCACGTGTGATACTGGCCCAAGCGCCTACTGGCTAGAAATCTGGAGTGCAAGTTTGGGCTGCTTTCTGTGCTGAGGAGCTCTAACCGGCGCAAGGTACATGACAAGACACGTCTCCTGGTCTATTCTATCGATCTGACACGTTTGTGCGTGCGTGGTTGCACGGGGAAGGACGCAAGCTTGCTCTATTCAACATGTGCAGAACTCAGCAGCAGAGAAGCTGTGCATCTCTACCAAGGTGTAGGGCCGTGTTGCAGACATCAATCTTAGGGCAAGCTATTGTGCTAGGTCTGGGTAGTTGCATGGCATGCTGTGGGACGTGGGGAAACGCA